>JASVEL010013597.1:0-252565 GCA_032618575.1 Nicotiana noctiflora
AAGACCTTCGCATTCACGTAGCCCTGTCTCTCCCCCCATCGCGTTCGCATTCCCCGTATCGCGTTCGCGTAGTTATGATGTTCCATTCTTCGCGTTCGTGTAGCATTTCACTCGTTCGCGAAGAGCAGTCCCTGGGCCAACAGAATTTCTTCTTCGCATTTGCGGACACTTTGTCGCGTTCACGTTGAGTAACCAGAGCACCCTCACTTTTTCTTCTTCGCGAACGCGATGCTCTTTCTACGTTCGCAATGACTAATTTCCTGAACAGACAGATTAAATTCTAATTTCGAGAGTTTCACCATTTTTATAATATTTTGACTTCTAGAGCTCGATTTTTGGCGATTTTTGAAGGGATTTCCACATGGGCAACTTGGGTAAGTAAGTCCCACTCGATTTAGACCAAATTATATGAATCTCCTCTTAATTTCACCCTTTAATTTTGTGATTTTGAATGGGAAGTGGACAAAACTTCTTAGACCTAATTGTGGGGTTTTGAGGGAGTATTTGACCTCCAATTTGGAAGATTTTTATATGGTTAGACTCGTGAGAGTACGAGAATTCTGAAAACATAAAAATTATTTGATTCTGAGATGATGGCTGGAGGGCATTTTGGTTATTTTACCTATTTTTGCGCCCCAACTTTAAATTTAATAGTGGAATCAGATGTTTGCAATACTATTTATAATGTGTAATTGAATTAAATTGATTTGGGCCATTTGGAGTTGGATACTCGTGGCAAAAGGGCGTTTTCTAGTGATATTGAGTCAGTTCGAGGTAAGTGGCATGTCAAACCTTGTGTGGAGGACCTTTCCCCTTAGGACATAATCCTTGATTGTTTGAATGCCTCGTACGTGAGGTAACGAGCGCGTACTTGAGCTAATTGTTGTAAATCCGTTTTTACTTGGAGTATTTATATTTAGATTCTATGTTTACTTGTTCATCTAAACTCTAGTTTTAAGTGCTAGCTTAGAGAAGCATGCTTAGCTGACTTACTTGCTTAATTGTTTAACTGTACTATTTGCACCTCGTGAAGCATGTTAGATTAGAAATCAGTATTACTTGTGATGGTTTAGTATTATTATGAGATTATGAGCTGCTGTTGTGGTGTGTTTTAAATTTGGACTATGGGACGGCTTCTCGGGAGATCTCCCCCTGTACTTGACTTACTCTGAAATGAAGGTGCGGGATACCAAGATATATATATATATATATATATACTCCTCGCCTCAAGGATAGTGCGTCTGAGTAGAGGTACCTGGATGATTTGCACATGAAAAACATGCGCAGGAAGGGCATGAGTACACCACTGCGGTAATCAGTAAGTGCCAAGCCTAACCTCGGTTGGGTAGTGACGAGGAAAGGTGAGGGCCCTACTGAGGTAAGCATAATGTATAAATAAATAACGGAATATCTAAATAAAATCTACAACAAAAATCTAAACCGGATAAATACAGCAAACAACAATAGCTAGTAACGGTAACAATGCAAGGAAAATACTGCTCTCAACCAGGAATAACAGCCGGGGATCTCTTGGTATCCCGAGGATCTCTCGGTAACCTCATCATATGCGCCAGGGATCTCTTGGTATCCTGAGGATCTCTTGGTATCCTCAATAAGTGAGCCGGGGATCTCTTGTTGAGGATACCAAGAGATCCTCAGGATACCAAGAGATCCCTGGCGCATATGATGAGGTTACCGAGAGATCCTCGGGATACCAAGAGATCCCCGGCTGTTATTCCTGGTTGAGAGCAGTATTTTCCTTGCATTGTTACCATTACTATCTATTGTTGTTTGCTGTATTTATCCGGTTTAGCTTTTTGTTGTAGATTTTATTCAGACTATTCCGTTATTTCTTTATACATTATGCTTACCTCAGTAGGGCCCTGACTTTTCCTCGTCACTACCCAACCGAGGTTAGGCTTGGCACTTACTGATTACCGCAGTGGTGTACTCATGCCCTTCCTGCGCATGTTTTTCATGTGCAAATCATCCAGGTACCTCTACTCAGGCGTACTATCCTTGAGGCGAGGAGACATACGGAGACTTCGAGGTATATCTGCAGTGTCCGCAGACCGAAGAGTCTTCTTCCTTATTCTAGTTGTTGAGTTGTTATCCTATCATACTTTTGATGTAGTTATTCTGGAGATTAGAGTACTTATTGGATTTCTATTAGCCTATGTTTCCCGTGAGTTTGCGAGTTTTGGGATTTGATTGTAGACTTCCGCTTATCCTTAGAGTTGTACAGGCCTTATGCTCAGCTGTTATTTTTCGCATGTTCAGTATTAATTAATTTTTCCGCAAATATTATATTTTTTGCAATAGTTCGCTTACCTGGTTGTGGGGACTAGGTGCCATCACGACATGTTCACGATCGGTGAACTAGGATCGTGACAAAAGATTTGTATCATGGTCGTAAGAGATATCATAAGTGATTAAGAACACAATATACGCATTGTCTTACTTTCATTGCAACTTGGAGTTATTATGAATAATTACTTAACAGGCTCGCACTTACTATCAACTTATTATGAATAATTACTTAACAAACTCACACTTACTATCAACTCAATTTAGACATTTCACTAAGATAAATTGTGTTTTAATTAAAAAAATAATAAACATAATAAAGGGTGACCAGTATATATAACTCTGCTAAATATAACTTGTTTACTATACTTGTCTTTTCAATTTCATCTACATCCTCATATAAACAAACTTTTAATGTTGGCCTTGCACCTAGTCCATCAACAATTGTCGAATAGGACTTTAAATCAGAATCATCCTCTATTGGAGCATATGGAGTCTCTTGGCATCCAACACCATTGGCTTGTAACTCATAATAATATTTTCGGATTTCATGTTATCTTGTATCGCTGACATATTACTTCTACCAAATCATTATAACGTACTCATTGGCAACAATGAATCACCCTAACAATTTTTTTCTCCTTAGACTCAAACTCAATGCAAATAGTCAAATCACCCATTAATATCTACATATGTTGATCACTTGTAAATAAAAATAAAATTCAATTAATTCAATCTCTTGCATTTTATAATAGCAACCTCCTACGTTTAATATGCATATCTCTTATGCTTTATATATTAAATCTCCTATGATAACTTAAATATCTCCTATGATTTCTACTAAATTCTTCTACATTTCTGCAAAAGTACCTCATGCATTTTGTATTAAGATCGCCTACGTTTTACTATATAAGTATCTCCTATATTTTGTACTAAGATTTCCTACGTTTTACTATATAAATCTCCTGCTTACACTATCAAATCTCTTTTCTGGTTCATCTTTTACTTTGAAATATAAATCTCTTGCATTTTGTACTGTTATCTCGTAAGTGTTAATTTATAAATCTCCTACTTCAACAATCAAATCTCTTTTCTGGTTCATCTTCTTCCTTGAGTTCTCCTTCTAAAAAAATTCATAAAATATTTTTTTTCTTTTTAAGTTGAAGTAATGTGTTACTTACCCAGACATCTATGAACTCAATGCAACTATTTTTTTCATGCAATAGAAGTTTTGGGAAGCTTGGATTGATCACTGATGGAGGAAATTCGCTGGTTTTTTTTTTACATTACTGGCTTCTTCATAATATGTTAATTGTAAGGAGGCCCTTCAATTTGCACCAATTTTTCAATACAATCACAAATGCTTACTTAGATGGCTTGTAGTGTTAGGATTTGCCCTGAATATCTAAACTATTAGGACTCTATTTCTTAAAGGAATGGAAAAAGACTCCCAAAAGAATTAAATCTCCTTAATATGTCTTATCCTATTCTAAGAAGACAAGAATTGCACATCTATAAATTAAGGATCTCAGCTTCTCACAAGAAAACCAAAAATATCTACAATGAAGTCATTAAAGAGTTTTGTTCAGGGGGAGATTTTTCTCTCGATGGTTTTTTTTCTTTTATATTAGTTTTATCATATTTAGATCAATTGGTCAAACCATTATAAATTATTATGATTAGTTTAGTATATTTTTCTTTTGTCATCTGATTTATCGTCCACCAAACTTTGTATTGTTAGTTTTCGCATGCACCATGTTATTTCGATCCCAACATGTAGGTCCCACAAAGGTCATAAACCAAAATGACAATTTAAAATATCCTCAAAGCAAAATGTATTTTGTAAAGGACCAAATAATGAATTGACCCGTACTAGTAGATGTTCTACATTAATAGTCTGTGATCTGTTTGACTTCTTTAGCGTGAAAGTAGTGCCAATTTTAACTTGTTTGTTGTTTGATGCCTTACTTACACATCAAACCTTGATAAATCTCATTAGGGAAGTACATTCCTGAGCGGCTGAGCTAGGTTCGAACTCTCCATGAGATTCATTGTTGCATTACTTATAGCTTCCTTGTTCGTAGACAAAACAAATTCGGAATTGTCTTTCATTTCAAGACATAACTTATATTCATGCGTTTCATATTCGCCCAGCATGCGCTCCAAGAAATATAGCCATCCCTTCTCCCTCACGTCAATCCCACAATCCTCTTACCCATTCTTATTGAATAACCGCGAGGAGCAAATCCAACTAGAAAAACTCACATTGAGCTTATGTATTTTACAAATTGAATCAAATTCAAGTTACAAACTTTACCTTAAAGGAACAAAAGAGATGTGAAGTTTAGAATACAGATGTCTATTATATAACAAGCACTTCATATACATAACTTATAGAGGGCACACACGCAAATAAAAATCTTATCACATCCAGAGTTTACATAAATGACATTTCTCTTTCATATACATTCAATAATCACGATTAGTTAATGTATATAATCTCCTCAATCTACCATCTATAACCATGATATACTAATGTAGTTACACCGGGTGTGTGTAAGTTTTTTCATCCTATGTAGCCTTCTTCTTTATGACAAGATAAACTATACACTTATCCCAAACTCCACATAACTGTTTTCCAAAGAATTAAAATGACAAAACTTGTACTTATGTCAAAAGAACCACCCCACCCCACCTCTTACCACTCAGTTGTCCCCTGCAAAAAGAAACTAAGAAATGGATTTATATGATCTTTACAAACCAACTGCTCTCCCTAATCTTTCTCTTAAAATCTGTACTCCCATGTACCTGCATAAAAAAAAATCAATTAGTACAATTAACTAGTCAGTCCTTTTCAGGAAGCTTGTAAGGTATGATATTACCTGCCCATCATCATAAGTGTGGCTTGAGGATTGGTGCCTGGCGACTCAGTGAATGTCGAACCATCAATGACACGGAGCTTGTGGACATTAATAACCCTGTAATCAGGGGTTACCACCTTGCCGACATGGCAACCCCCGTGATAGTGCCATATTGTGAGGACAGTGTCTTTGCAGAACTGTTCAAGTGACTCTGTATCATTAGTTTGTTTCGGTATAAGATTAATATTAGCTTGGACACTTATGTTAAGCAACTTGTCCAATGTCTCCTTGTCGCACTGTGTGTAGTTGGTGAAATGTTTTGACTTCACAAGCTTCTCCATAATGCGTATTCCATTTACACATCGCTTTAGATCGCGTGGATGGCTGAAGTAGTTGAAGGTGACAGAAGGAGTGTCATCAATGTTGGTACTCTTTAGGCTAATCTTCCCTGTTGATAAAGGTGTAGCTATCTTTGCTAATATGAAACCTCCTCTGAATGCTTCTTGTGGAACATTTTTCTTGTTTCTTTTGTACACTTCAATCGCTTCTTGTGCTCTCTGCCTCGGAGGAACGGTGGAGAGTTGCCCTATCTGGTTATTACAAAACGTGCAACGTATGTCAGAAAAAGGATTGAAGGCCCTAGTACCTTCTATTATGAAGTATATGCTATGTCTCATAAGCCAAGTTCTGGCTCCTGCCACTATAAGTTGTCAGCTTGTTTTAGTATGTAAACTAATGACTAATGATGATGTCTCTAGCAAGACAAGAACTGATTGCAGGTATTAGGCGTTCCTTAACCAGCGATATATATATAAGCTCAAGATAAAAGTTACTCTAACTTAAACTTGAAAGAGATTGGAAGTTTAATGACTAACCTCAGCTGAAACGACACCATGATTGCAATGAATGCTGTCTTCGGTTTGTCCATATCCACTACTAGCTTCGATATAGACCCCTATCTTAGTAATTCCAACCGTCTGGATCAACGACTGCTCAACAGGCCTATTAGTCGGAACAAATATGGTGTTTAAGGGGTTGTCTGACATGCCTTTACCGACGAATTTATTGTCAAGTACAACCGGGATGTTCAATTTTTCCAATTCTTTCTTTGGTCCTATTCCACTGAGCATCAAAATTTGAGGGCTTCCAATTGCACCAGATGACACTATAATTTCACTTCCTCTTCTCTTTGAAAGAAATGCCTTGTGTTTGTTCCCATTTTCATCTTTGAATATGACTCCTACTGCTCTTGGCTTCTTTCCTACACAATTTTTAATTTCATCATCTCATTGAAGACAGATTTTTACTAGTACTAGTTTGACATGTTAGATTAATTTGTATTAGATTAATTAGACATGTTATACCTGATGTGTCAAACTCAATCTTTTGAACTGTTGCATGGACCAAAACATGAAGCTTCTGAGGGTTGGCAGAGGCAAGTAGTTCAGCTGCAGATTTACGATGACCAAATCTGTCGAAAATGGTTCCTCCAAACTTGGTTCCATACACGTGATCATACGTGAATCCGTTAAAAGGTGAGATACCAACTTCTAAAAGACCGTCCCTTACAGCTCTTTGCCATGGTGCCAAGTTTGGTTTATGAACAATTTGTTTCTCAATCCAGGGGTATGATTCATTCACCAGTTTAGAATCCCACCCAACCTTCTTGATATAACTACAAGTTCAAAGGATCATAACATGATTAATATATACATCAATCTGCCATCAATTTTTACCTCAATGCAGCAACACTGATTGTGCCACCCCAACCTCCACAAAGAAAAAGAGAAATAACAAAAATAAAAATAAAAATGTTCTCAAAAGCTGGAATTTTCTAGTCAAACATAGGCCACGGCCATGCAAGCCACATTCCTGTAAAGATTTATCTTATATTCACTGACAATGTAAATGAAAATATTTACACAGTACTTAACCTACAGTAGAATGTTACTTGTCATATTTTGATTATCGATAGTTACTACTATTAGAATACCTCTAAGGTGATCTAATAGTGTAAAAGAAAAAAGAAAGTTTACGTTGTTAGTGTATAGAGGTTAAACTCTTAAAATGAAAAATTACAAAGTTTACATGCATGTTAGCAGAAGAAAAGACATTAATTGCTTATGTACCTATATTTCTGTTTCATATTTTTATTTCAACATCATGGTGCTAAATAGTACTCCCTCCGGTCCAAAATAAGTGATTTTTTGGATGTTTTCATACATATTAAGAAATTCACCTTTTAGCATTAATTAGTAATAGAATTAACCATTTTAACCTTACTATCTCACATAAACACTCCTAACACATATTCCAATAATATTTACTCCAAGGACAATGTAGGAAAAACATCATTAAATCATTCTTGAAATCCGAAAAAATTACTTATTTTGGATCACAAAAAAAAGGCCAAAAAATCAATTATTTTGGACCAGAGAGAGTAGTAAGTATGATGATTTAAACTTTGTAAGCATAATGGCAACTATCATAAAGAGGAAAATAAAATTCATTGGCCTTATGTAGTAAATACAATAAATGAGGATAGAAACCTTGTGGCTGGGGATGTTTTAATTAAGTAGGCAGTGGGCTGGATTTGTGGGTAGATATGGCTTTACAACCAACCACATGTCTGGTTAGTCATTAAATCATTGTGCATTTCCAACCAAATCTTTATTTCAAGCACATATGGAGACAAATATTACATGCACAGCTATTTTAAGAGAAAAATTCATCAAATTAAGGACCCAAGACACTACCCTCCAGCTTCATGTTCAGGAAACAATAAAAGAAATCATAAACATTTTCTAAATACTCCCTTCGATCTGAAATAAGTGTCGTCTAAGGTCTTGACGCCATCAATTAAAAAAATAATTTAATAACATTAATCATAAAAGTTATTTGACTAAGTTACACTTAATATATCTAACAACACTTATTTTGGACCAAACTGGTGCGTCTAAAACAACATTCATTTACTAAAGAGAGTAACATATATCAAGATCAATAATGAATATCCCCACAATATTTTGAATCGTAAAGTATTTTGGTGAATTAATACTCTACTTATAGATACTCTTTTAGGTGCACTGATGACAATTATGCCTTAATTTTGAGCCACCTGCCTTTTTTGTTTATCGAAAGTTGAATCAACCAATAATAAGAGTGAGAGAAAATACTTCTTCCAACAATATATTCGATATAATCTCACAAGACGGATCTGAAAAAGAGTATAGTGCGTACGCAGACTTTATCATTACATTATAAAGGTAGAGATGTTATTTTCGACAGATAATAGCTCTTCCATTTTAGGAATTTGAAAACCATGAGGTCTCCCAGTGATTTAATTGCATAAAGAGGTCAATTTACTATGATTTTTAAAAAATCTAACACCATTGAAAGCTATGAGTTGGTTTCACTTTTCTAGTTGGGAGATCATTATTAATTCATTGACCAACCTTCAGTTTGGATTTTCTTAATTTTTTAAAACCTTATAGTATCTTCACCATACAGTAATAGAACTCAAGGATAAAATTTATATTATTATTCATAATGTAAAGGACTTTCTACGTGATTGGACTTTTAGACTATTCAATTAGAATATAATTACAAGAAATTACCCCTATCCTAATTTATATGATACTACTCCATTTTTAGACCTGTCCCAAAAAATATAAAGAATAACCTGTTTTTATATTTAGAAATAATTTATCTTTAAACTTTTTATTTTATTCTTAATGAGATGATTTACACTCACATAAATTACTAAGCCTAGTTTCAGATCACAAGATTCAAAATTCTTTTTTTAGTTCTTACATATCGTATCCATCAAACACCATCACTTAAATTAGGACAGAGCGAGTGCATGTAATTAATGTAAGAAACACATACCGCAAATATATAGAAGTTAAATTCAAACTCAAAGCCGAAAGAACAGAACGTTAAAAAAGGATAGCACAGTGCACAAGACATCTATTATTCTCGTAGGATCCGGGAAAGGACTGCACCTCAAGGGCGCAAGCAGATCAGATGAGGTGAATTTACAAACCTTGAGCTAGCACGACTGTAGAAACCAGCATTGATACAACTGCCTCCACCCAAGATTTTAGCTCTTGAATTAAAGACTCCATCGGTTGAGACGAAAATTTGGGATGCAGAAGATGGTGAAGTGTCAGCCAAAGAGATATGGAAGTTTTGCATGAATGACACATTTACATTTGCAAATGGAACTCCTCCTCTTTCCAGTAATAACACACTGAATTTCTGTGACAAAGTTGCTGCCAAAGGACAACCAGCTGTGCCTCCTCCTATTATTATGTAGTCATAATTTGCCTTTTGGCTCCCAACATTTGATGATGAAGATGATGATGATGATGATGAGAATGAGCTTGCAGCTTTTATAAATGGATATTTATCTTTCCATGATTCCCATTTGCTTGCTGCTTTACACAAAATTAAAGACTCCCACTGTTAGAAATTATAAAGTGTAGGATTTAATGATAGTATAATGAATTTTATACTATCAGTATATTTTAACATATTATATCAAGTAACTTAATTATCTTATTTTGTCCACGTTATTAATCTCACATTTTATATATATTGTCCACAACGTATAGTTATTTTTCAGATGACTTTAATTATCATGTAAAAGTTACTTTAGGTGATCTGGTTGATTCAGATAAAAAAAGGTATCCTTACAGTAAATGGATATGCTCAAGAAACAAGAAAAAAGAAGTTACTATAAATTATGGGGAAAAGAATTGTTTATAGGACAAAACATGGACATTAGCCCATCAAAAAACAAGGAATAGAAAATTGAGAACAAAGCTCTGGAACTTCCTCTTCGTTTCTCTCTGTTTTCACCTAATTTCCAATAAAAAAAATTCTTTGAAAAAGTAAACAAAACAAGTAAAAAAGATTTGTGTAGTGAAAGAAAAAGTACCTTGAGTGAGAGGAAGAGATGAATTAAAGTTGAGCCATAGAAGTACTAAAGAGAGAAGGAGTTTCACAATCACAGGACCAACCACAGCCATTGAGCTCAGACACAAACCAAAGAGGTAAAAGAAAATTACTAAAAGAAACTCCAAGCAGGAGAACTGAATTTCTTCCACCTCAAACTACTACTAGCTCAGTTTGATGTGGCTTTCTTTGGTTGGCCTTGTTCTATGTGCATCTATTGAGTACTATATGTTACATATATATATATATGTAGAACTATCTACATATATATACTTGCACTTGATTCGCTTAAATCTCATAGAATTCCGCAACTACTACATTAATTGTAAGTAAACAAATAGGGCATGATATGGAGTTAAAAAAAAATTGGTATATAAATTTAAGTTATATACACCGTTGCATTAACAAATATATTTTGTATAAGTTGTAAAGAATCTAGCAGTTTATATACGTTAGTAAAAAGTTTAAATAATGTTGCTATATAGTTGGCTATAATATAATGATGAGATAAGCGTAGGTGAACGTAGGGGTGTGTATTCGAATCGGTTTATCGATAAATCGAATCGATTATTTGTTATCGATATTAAAATCAAAAAATCAATAATCAATAAGGGTCAAAATCGAATACACGCCCCTGGTGGACGAACTCAAGGGATAGGAGAAGAGGACATGTCTCTTTCATCTATTTAACAGTAAAGTAATAAAAGTTAAAGGCCAGGGTACCTCCAACAAGGAGATAGAGTCATTTAATGGAGAAATGAATGCCTACAGTTGGGCTCCCATCATCAATGCATGGCCACCCGATTACTTTCAAGTTTATCAATCTCCAAGTTTCTCATCTTCATGTTTTGTCGATACAGAAGGGATACTTAACCGGTAAAGTTGCAGCCATGCGACCAAAAGGTTACGGGTTCGAGGCATAAATATATCCAGGGGCAAATATAACCTTATAACAACAGGTTCAATTGAACTTATAACTTTCTATGTGGAGCACAAATTTATGCACAAAAATTCATTGAAATCACAATAAATTATAGACATGAACTGATGAACCCATAACTTTAAGGATATAATGAGTTTAATACTGAGAATCTTAAAAGTTGTAAGTTTTGGATTCACTTATGGATACAGCCTCTTACAAAAATGCAGGGTAAAACTGCATACGATACATCCTTGTAGTCCGGTGCACTGGGCTGCCTTTATGCTTTGTCTATATAGCCTGTAACGTACTCTAATTTGGACAGCTCACTTATAATGACAAAGCCATTTATATACTTAACCCCACCATATATTTATGCAAAATCATAGCTATTAGTTGATGAATTTAACCCCAATTTAATAAATTTGTTATTCATTCAAAAATCCTGTAATTAGGACGACTTCGATACAGTTTTATATATACTACAAGAAAATCACCGTTTTTCGACTACATTCAGATAGATTAAGGGTAGTCGGAAAATATTTTCGGATTATAGTACTCCAAAATTTCTGACTATAGTGGTCGAACAATTTAAATTGCCAAACGATAAAAAAAACAGTCGAATTTTCTGACTACTATATTCTCTTTTGCGTTGCAGGTTATGACGTTATGTTATATTATTGAGCTTCTTCTTATATTTTTGTGGTACCTACGGTAAAATTAAGTAATGGAGTTGAAATCTAGAAAGATGTACAAGTTTTAATAATACCATATATTCACTCCGGTACAAAATAAGTGATTTTTTCAGATTTTAAGAATGAATTAATTATTTTTTTCTTACATTGTCTTTGGAGTAAATAGTATTGGAATATGTGTTATGTTTTGTGAGATAGTAAACGTTATGGTCAATTTCATTGCTAATTAATACTAAAAGATGAATTTCTTAATCTGTGTAAAAACATTCAAAAAATTACTTATTTGGAACCGGAGGGAGTAATGTTTAGCTTAAGGTGGAAAGTGATGTCGCCGCAAGAGACAAACATATAAATGTATAATGGGACAAGCCATGTTAAATAATAAAGGGAAAATTTCACATATCAACAACTGAGATTTCTACTTTTCAATTTTATAGCCCATATTTAAATTTATAACTAACTAATCCAAAAATAATAGGCTAAGATATCCAACTACAATAAATTCTCAAAATTACTATTTAATTTTTAAAAAAGATTGCTCAAGCTTTTAAGTTATTTTTCGAATCAGCAATTATAACTCAAATATTAGTTCAACAAACCAAATCCATTTAAATGGTGAAAATTAGATTTTAACAAGCTTAAATATGAGGGTTTAGATTTCGAATTTGATTTTGTAAGAAATTTAGTGTGGGTGTTATTTAGAATTGTTAGAAATAGTATGAGGAGATTGTACATAAAACTTAAAGTCATTTAATGGAGATCTGAACTGTTTTGAACAAGAATTGTAACTGAAAATCGTGGAAGAAGTTCATTTACAGACGCTTGTATAAAGGTGTATAAAAGTGTATAGTAGTGTATAAGATGTGTTTATACATCCATATACACTATTATACATAATTATACAAAAAACTGACTGCATCTTCTTTCTTGCGTTTTTTTCTAAAATTTAACTCAAATCTTGTTCAAATCTACTCAAAATCACTTCAAATTGAAAGTTTGAACTCCTTGTGATATTTCTAATCAATTAGAACAACACCTAACCCAAACAACTAACAAACTCAAAAAAATCCAATTTTCAAAAGCAAAGCTTTGAATAGCCTTCAATGGTGAACTTCTACTCTTCAATTTTCTTACTTTGCAACAAGATGACACATGTGAGAATCAATAATACCAGATGGCCCCTTGAAGCATATGTAGAAGGAGTGATAAGAAAAAAGATTGAATGCAATGTTTGTGAGAACAAAATTTTAACTCTATAAATTTTGAATTTGCTAGTGCTTTCAAAATATTTACAATATGGGCTAGGTAAGGTAAAACTTTAAAACATGGGTTATTTTTTGTTATGGTGTGATGTCAAGTGTATTTTCTTGTAATTTTTCAATAATAAATAGTAACGATAAATTTGAAAATGAGTATATAATGACTCGCAATTTTTTTCAAAATAGTTGACAATTTAGAAAGAAAAGAAATTAATCTGCTATGCTCATATACACGTGGCATGTTCCAACTGTATGAACTTTAATGAATATTACGAAAAATGATATCTTGTGGGCACTTGCAATTTAAATAGAAGAAAGTAATTTGTTGAAATGCTCCACAGATACAAACTTGATTAGGACATATATCTGTTACCGAAGGTCATCACCTAAATCATAATGTATTATTGGCTGTCCTCTTTATGTGGCAGCTTTACGAACCCACGATTTTACTCTCTCGTAACTTTTTACTCCCTCCCGTTCATATTTTTTGAATATTTTCACACATATTAAGAGAGTTACTTTTTAGCATTAATTAGCAATACAATTGATCATTTTAACATTACTATCTTACATAAACACTTCTAACACATATTCCAACACTATTTACTCCAAGGACAATGTAGGAAAAACATCATCAAGTCGTTCTTGAAATCCGAAAAAATCACTTATTTTAGACCACAAAAAAAAGGCCAAAAAATCACTTATTTTGGACCGGAGGGAGTACAATCTTAAAGCAAATTAAAGGACTAATTAACTTGAAATTGAGCATTTTTGTTTTTTTGTTCCTTAAATTCTATCATTTTTTATTGAAATTAAACTAAAGAAAACACGGACCTAAACCTCGTTAAACCAACATTCATCGACAAGCAGGCTTTAGATTGAGATTTAAGAGTAACCTTGATATTAGTTGGTGAATTTGGTCCAAATATTAATCATTTTGAAAAAAAAGAAGTATAATAATTAACGACTTCTGCTTTATTATGTTTTTTTCAGGTTCACAAATATAGGACATCATCCTCTTCCACCCTCCACTGAAGGTTGGATATGAATTGTGTATGTTTGTTAGCTGGGAGGAGTCAGAAAAACACAGTTGTACCATCATTAATAAGAATATATTCTTTGCAACGAAAATGACATAACTGCAAAAATAGAAAAAAAAAATGGAAATGTGCATGTGTATTGAATACGTCGTAGTTGGGCGGTTGAGCGCCAACTCAGACTTGTTAAATGTTTTCTTTAAAATCTCAGGCTGGGAAAGATGGCAAATGACAAATTTTCATTTGCCAATTTTAGGGTGTGTATTTGTAAGGTAAATTTCATTTTAAACTATGATACGCAAATTAAATTAACCCAAGTTAGTTCAGTGTGTTAGGGGCACATCACAAATGCTGCCCCACAAAAATTAGATATTTAAATGGAGAAGAATAGTGTTGACCCGTAATGTATTGAGTTTTGAACATGCACCATCGATCCTTGGAATTTGTTTTAAAAAAATGGCACCCCCATTTCAAAGAGCCAGAACAAAATTGAACTCAACTAGTATTAATTTACTCGCCATTAATGTTACCTTTTTGATACAACAAACAAAAGGTACTCCCTTTACCTATCTTTCCTCCCCTACATTCTTGGCCACAACTCCAACATATAAAGAAGTTAAAATTTCAAGGAAAATTTTACTAAAAGAAAAGGCAGAAAAGTAAGCTAAGTAAATAGATATGAAGGATATTAGTATCAATATCAGAGCCTAACAATGGCAACGTGGTTGCTCTTGAAGATTAACTGAAAATAGACCAAAGATACCTCTCTTGTAAAGACCCGGCCCAACACTGTGTAGATATTGTCCGCTTTGGGCCTAGCCCGCACATATTTGTTTCCAAGGAACTAAGTTACCCCAAAACGCGTCTACACATGTTGTCCAAGGCCTTACTAATATAGTCCAGGACTCCCCCTCTCATTTCCGATGTGGGACTCCTGTGAGCTACAGTGAACAAGTTACCACTGCACAAGGACAACATGTGTAGACGCGTGTTGGGGGTAACTTAGTTCCCTGAAAACAAATCCGTGCGGGCTAGGCCCAAAGCGGACAATATCTGCACAGTGTTGGGCCGGGTCGTTACATCTCTTCCCTCTCCTCACTGATCCTTTCCCTTAGTTTCAAACCCGACTTACTGTTTCTTCAGGAATCTCACTCTACATTCCACAAATAAGAAGTAAAGACTCAATGTAATATAAGTGGCAGTAGTCCCCTCTTCCTCTTCACATAAGAAACCAGAAAAGTGTAATATCTATCTGACTAGTATTGCCACTATTGATTTAGTTTGAGATGATAAGCCAAACAGCAAAGGCTGGAAACTCTGATTTTCTCTACAATCCGATACTACCAACCTAGCCTTTGGCAAAGTATTATCTTTGCAGTAGCAGTTGCAAAAATGCAATAATATAGCAACAGAAAATAAAATTAACAAGAAGAAATGAAAATTACGCCATCCCCTATTCAGTTTCTTAGCCCAAGCAGAAACTTAACATGCACAGGGGTGAAGGTCAATAAAGAAAACGTTTCAGTAGCATCGCTTTAGTCTTTAGATTGCCATGTTTCATTAAGATACAGTTGTTGCTAATTCTTCAGACAGACATGATACTAGGCTTCTCCTTAAGACAAAATGTACGGCAAAACCAGGAAGGTTAATATTCAAAACCAGACAAGAAAGGTAAATGATACTCCCTCCGTTTCAATTTATGTGAACCCATTTGACTGGGCACGGAGTTTAAGAAAAGAGAGAAGACTTTTGATCTTGTGGTGTAAAATGAGGCACCTTTATTTTGTGTGGCTATAAATTATTGCATAAAGTTAAATTGTTTCCAAATAAGGAAAGGGGTCATTCTTTTTGGCACGGACTAAAAAGGAAATAGGTTCACATAAATTGAAACGGAGGGAGTATATAAAAAGGAAGCTATAGCAGGGGACAGAAGAAGGGAAAAGAAAAAAGAGAGAGAAAATCTACTTTAAGAGGGGATCTCATTCACCACAAGTCGCAGCCAAGTATATATGTTTTACACAAGAACCAGTGCCTTCAGTTTCTGAATCTTTACATGCTTGCCTCTAAGGTGGAAGCCAGGAGTAGAATCGTGCACGATACCACATCCGCGTGAGCATGAAAGCTTGTTCTTATGAAATGGAATAAGACTGCTCTATATACTTAGTTTTATCATGTATAGAGGGGCTGGAGTATTCTGCTCCATTTTCTGAAGAAGTCGCGTTAGAGGAAGCACTTGATGATACAGCACTATGATCATTAGGGTTACCGCTGAAACTGTTTGATGCAGGGGCAGGATTTCACCGCGGTTCGCCATCTGCCTGCCTTTGTCCTTGTTCTGCTAGTCATCTAAGAAGGTTCATGACAGTAGGAAGGAACTTGTGTAGATAAAGATGGAAGTCCAGGAATCTGAAACACATACATTGAAGATCAGTTCCCTGAAACTTTTGAAGGAAGTTCTCCATATTGCAAGTAATGAAATTGGGCAAATCACACTTGCTTTCAACTTCTAGTCTAAGAATGTTTCACCACCAGAGACTAGATTTGATTAAATAATAACTCTTGAAAGCCCACACGAAACATGAAGGTGGAATCCAGATGTCGGTCCAAAAAATCCACAGGAAAACAATGAACATATTTTTGATTAAGCACCATTAAATTTAGGAAAGTTTAACTATGTTGGATCCGTTAACCTATCAAAACAGAAGTCTAGAAAGTCAACTGCTATGGAAATGGCGTGTAAGAGTTAATTGGTCAAATTGCTTTTAAAACATAGAAACTGTTATAATAGGAATTCAATTCAGATCTGATACTTACAGCACCATTGCGGAATTCACCGGAGATGTCCAATTGCACCCAAAGAGCTTTCAGTAGTAGAAAAGAAACAAATATAACTCCCAAATACAAAGGATTTCTGGAGAAAAAGTAAATGTCAACATAAGTTAAGCAATCAACGATGGATACACCCTGCCAGTGGGTACACAAACATGAATGTATCAAATTGTGGGGCTTTCTGATTTATTAGCAGAAATGGTACCTTAAAAGTGTCATGAATTCATTGAAACCCAAAACAACCAAGGCAACAATTGCCCAAGGAGGTGGTAACCAACTGTTACTTCTCCTGCTAGCCTCCTGCAGGGTAAAGTACCAGAAAATCAGAAAGATACAGCGTAAGGGGAAACAACAAATATTCAAATGTCAATCAGAAAACTCAAAAGAATTTCTCAAGAAATATTCCAAATAGAAAGTCTACATGGTAAGACCAACTATGTACAGCAAATGTTGCGCATATTTATAACAGCTCAGATAAAAGTTAAAATCAAAGTGACAAGTACAGATAACGTGAGTGAGAACCCACCCATTCTTAAACTAAATGATTAAACTGCTTAAACAGTTACATTCAAACAGTTGCTCTGAAACCCCAACATCAACGAAGGGGGTAGGTTTTGATCAAAATCAACTTCCAAGAACCAATTAAAATTACGCAGCCATTAATCTAGACATATTATTCAACATTGCTAATCCACCTTACTGCCAACCAAAACAAGTATAAAAGGACTTCACTTTCAAAAGAAGACTGAAACAATGCAATAGCAGCCAAAAGATCATACCTGAGCAGCAAAGGCTTGTGTAACAGTATATTCGTCTCAGATTTAAATTGCCTCCACAAAGACTTGCACTGGACAGGTGTGATCAAAGTTTTCAATGCGAACCTGCAATAAAAATTGGCTTAAAGATGATCAACTTGACAGCTCGAAAGATAGTAAACAAAATCAACCAAAAATGTCAGAGGTATAGTTTCTAAAGCTGAAACTAAGTGGCGACTCGTGAGCTTATTATATACACGTGAAGTATTGCTCCGAGAAAACCCAATCAAGATTTTCAAAACATACTTTAGCCCCCAGAACTTTGGTTCAGTTGTAAGGACGCAGCGCAGGCTGTATGAATCGGGCGCATGTCACGAGTTAGACTCCTGCCACCGACACAAAATCTGGAATTTAAATGGGTGCAGCGTAGAGGTTCGGGACCATACTGCATCAAGTTTCAAACCTGTTCTTACAATTGGGGTTGGGCTAGCTAACTCACTGGGATTTCACGCTTATATAAAAAAAAATTACATAACATAGTAACATAGTTAATGGGCATGACTAGGAAGATTCCAAGCAAACATTCACATTTTATGACATCTTGTTGGGCATCAAGACTTGCCGGGATCTTCCCTACCCTTCTTTGGTTACATTTTCTGCTTGCAAAAACTTCTAAGACAAACCACGTCATTTATTAAGGTACGGAAAAGGTCCAAATACCCCCTTGAGCTTTACGATAAGGTCTATATATAACCCTCGTTAAAAGTTTAGCCCATATCCAACCTTGCCGTTACACAATGAGAAAATATCATTTGTAGCCCATCGGGCCAAACATATATCATCCAGTAGCCATAAATTGACCCATACAATTCATAACCTAAAAATAATAACAACCGGTAGCCGTCGCCTCCCATCCATATCTTTCTTTCTTATTATCTTTCTTCTTCTCTCTCACGCCAGCAACCCATGGTTGTGAGGCCATGGACGCTTTTCTCTCTCTCTCTTTAAAAACCTCTTTGGTTTTTCTCGTCTCCCTTTTCTTGTATTTTGGAGTTTGAATCCTTTATTCGGTTCTGGAAAATCTGAAAGCCATTGTAATGTTTATCTTATATTTTAATTTTGGTTTGGAACTCATGATTTTGGGCTATATCTAGGTTTTGAATAGAATATGCTATGATCCCAATTTATTGTCATCGCAAACTTATGATCCCGGATCTATTATGGATAAGAAAGCATGCATCGTGTTATGGACCACACATGTGAAATACTGATGAGCTATGATAATGTTGTGTTTTGCAGAATGCTATGTTGGATCTGATGATCTGTGCTTTTTTTTTCAATTTCAATTTTGTGCTAGTTTTTCTAAATCTCCATTAGTTTGTATTTTGTGACATAATTAATTGAAGATTCATAATTTTTACTATTTTTATAATATTGTGGTTACTATTTTCGACGACTATGAGGCCATGGACGTCGGTAGCTGGTTTCTCAATGAGAGGAAGAACGAAGTAGATGACTATGAAAAAAGTTGAAATAACTACAAAATAGACTGTCATTATACAAAAATTATACAAAATAGACAGTCACTATACAATTTATATAAAAATAGAGTGTCACCATACAAAATATATACAAAAATAGAATATCATTATACAAAAAATATACTAAATATACTGTCATTATACAAAATATGTACAAAATAGACTATCACTATATAAAAATATACTAAATAGACTGCCACCATACAATTTATATACAATTAGCTCTCACTAAACAACATATATACAAAATAGACTATCACTATACAAAATAGACTATTACTATACAAAAATATACAAAATAGACTATTACTATACAAAAAATATATAAAATAGACTGTCATTATACAAATAGACTGTTACTATACAAAAAGACTGTTACTGTACAAAATAGACTGCCACTATGCAAAAAATATACAAAAATAGTCTCTTATTATACAAAAATAGACTGTTATTATACAAAAAATAGACATTTCGTATATGACCTACATTACATATTTCATTCAATTGTTAGCTAATACTTATCAGATCCAGAAGTACATTTGAAAAGGCAAAAAAAAAGGGTGTTCTATCGCACCAGGTGAGGGTCAAACCTGCGACCTTCAGCTTTGGAAGCGTGCACTCTAACCACTAAGCTACAGGCCCTTATGTTATTATGCTTATTCCTTTTGGCTACTATATGCAATACGTTTGGGCCGAAGAGACATTTTTTGTAAGTAGGACAAAACACGGGCTATTAAAATTTTGAGGGGCTATATGGGATAGTTTTCTCTTACACTGTTGACCCCGATACCCCCTTTGTTTTAAAGGAAGCCAAATACCCCCGAACTTTATGATAAGGTCCCTCTTTGTTTTAAAAGTTTGGCATATAAGGTCTATATCTTAAACTATTTGTCCAATTAAATAATTATTTAAAAATCTTCTTTTAATTTTTCTTAAACTTATAAGTTCACATAAATTGTATACCCTAAGTTTTCAGTTACAATAATTTTTGTTTCAATGTACAATCCTTTTAGATGTTATATGGATATAAGTTTACAATTGTATACCCTGTTGGTATAACTATATACTATACTGGTATCATATGTTAGTTAATATTTTTTTCGTTGTATTAGTTATATTTAGTTGGTACACAATTTAATTTTTCTTTAGTAATAATATTAAAAAGAATAATAAAAAATAGCAAAAATAGTAAATAAAATTAGATTGTGAAGAGAAAAGGAATATAAAAAAGAAGAAGTTAAATGAAATTAGAAAAGGAAAAAAAGAAGAAAACGAGAAAAAAGAAAAGGCGAAAATATAGAATGTAACATCCTCTTACAATTAGATCCTTTTCAATGTACGGTCTGCTCATAGGTACATTGAAAAAAAACATCTAAAATATTGTATTCCATGTAGATCAATTTATGTGAACTTATAAGTTTAAGAAAAATTAAAAGAAGATTTTTAAATAATTATTTAATTGGATAAATAGTTTAAGATATAGACCTTATATGCCAAACTTTTAAAACAAAGGGGTATCCAGGGGTACATGTAGACCTTATCGTCAAGTTCAGGGAGGTATTTGGCTTCGTTTAAAACAAAGAGGGTATCCGGGCCAATAGTGTAACGGCAAGGTTGGATATGGGCCAAACTTTTAACGAGGGTTATATATAAACCTTATCGTAAAGTCCAGAAGGGTATTTGGATATTTTCCGATTAAGCTATTTACCTCATCCCAAGTGCTAGAGGCTAGAGGATCAACAGATGTGGAACTCTCTGAGGTGGAAGCACCTGATTTTCCATCCACAAGAGCAAGGGCCAGTGTCTTCTCTATACTATCACCTTCATCTTCCAAGCGAATCGCAGCCATAACTGACAGGAGCTTCAGAGACTGGGAGAACATTTGAAGGAGTCAACACAGACTGAAATGTAATACTCAAACCTGAAATCACATCCAAACGAGGAAGCTTAATCTAGTCAGTCATACAGCTGATCTAGCAGTTTTGGTAACTGCTCGGATATCTTCTTTTCCAGTCCAGACTTGTGGAATTGAATCAGAATCATGACTAAATAATGTTGAAAACCTGTCAATAATTTTAAGGTCAATAACTCTTCTTCATCAACTTTTCTGTCAAGAAAAGTGAGAATAGAGTAACTCATGTCTGTACCTATCCTTCATGCGAATCAAAACCCTTTCAGCTTCTTCCTTTGCCTTTGCTTCAATTACTCCTTGTGCATAATCCTTCAGTCTTGAAACCATATTATCTCTAGCTTGTTCATCCATTTCAAAATCAGAAAGTGCCATAGGGAAACCCAAGACTCCTGTTTCAGTCTCACACTGAAGCAGCTTTCTTATCGCTGGCCATGCATCATCACCAGCTCCATCTAAAAGAGCCTCAACAGGTCCAGCTAATGCCTTGTTCAACTTTGCCTGAAGGAAAAAAAAACTCCCATTAGTGCCACATTAGAAAGAATAGTTGCAAGAACAACAACATACCCAGTTTAATCCCATAAGTGGAGTATGCGGAGGGTAGTGTGTATGCAGACCTTGTCTCTACCTTGTGAAGGTAGCGAGGATGTTTCCAATAGACCCTCGGCTCAAAGAAAGCATGGTCACAGCAGACGACAAAGAAATACGGAGGTCGAGAAGCTTTAGAAAGAGAAACAGTAACAGCAGCCAACAAAATAAGATAACCGAAGCAAAATAAACAACGGGTAATAGTAACATCCAAGAATGGGAAATACAAGAATAACATTAGTATTATAAGTGAGGGAAATTAGAAAGAACAGTTAAATAGAAAAATTGTTATGAACTCCACCAAATGATGCCTCGATTAAACTTCCAAATAAACTGATTACAATAGAAATACAAAGGATATAGTCATGAGCTAAGAAAATAGCAACAGAAAGAAAGAAACGAGCCGAGGGAGATAGAGCCACAGAGATTAATAGCTGGGGATAGAGACCAGAGGGAGGGAAGTTTCTACAATATTCAGTCTGCCCATACTATTGCTACCCTACCCTATTTAACCAATTCGCTTAATTGATTTCAGCGCTTGGGCCCATTAACCTGGATCCCACACAAAGTTTGCTAGTTTCTTAAACATATTCTTCATCATGGCCCATTGACTATTTTTATTCATAACAATACTCCCGTCCTTAAAAAGAACCTTGTCCTCAAGGTTCGAGTAAAGCAACATCGATAGCATGGAGGTGAACCGATGAAGATTCAAATAGGGATCAAAAGCTCCTCTATGCTCTTTCATTGGATTGCAGAAAACTTCAGTTACTGCATTCCCTTTAATCTTGGTGTCCTCACCCAAAGGAATGTAGGGCAATTCTTTGCAAGGATCAAACAAATAGAGTGCCAAACCATCAACTCCAGGATCCCAAATTGCTCTCATAGTATAGAAGTACTTCCTAGTACGACCAGAGAAATTAAGAGCAGCATTTGCTCTAAATCCAAGCAAGGAATAAAATCTTCTAGCCTCTTTAACTGTAGTAACATAAAGTTTTTCTTTATCTCCCTCATTATCTAGGCTGGTACACAGTATCAAATAAACCCTGGGCTTGGCATCTCCAAAAGAATCCAGTAAGAACATTATTAACTTGTTGTCTTTGAACGGTATAGGAAAGTCATCATTAGGAATGGATAAGACCATACTTTGTCGTGTAATATGTCCTTGATAAATCTCTGCAGTCTTCAACTTTGTTACTGCCCAGATTGACCAACTTGATCTATATTCTTAGAGCCAATCATATCCACAAACAATTGCTGCCGTCCCACTATTGGAACTCCATTCATGACTTCAATGATTTTGCAACTAATTCCAATCAGTTTATCTAAAACAAGATTAAGTTCACTTGCTCCACTCCATTCACGTATCTGTATAAGTTTCTTAGCAATTCCAACACTAATAGCAGAAAGACAACCCATAAAAATTCTTACGAGAACACTTTTACCCAAGTAGTTCGTTGTTATCGATTCGTATGCATCAGCAGTATTTCGCAGCTGAAGTTTCAAAGGTGTAATGCATGAATTCAACAGGGTTGACGTTATGAAATTATTATGTGCCAAGTTGCTTGAAGCAGAACAAAACACACAGTTTCTTGAAACTCTAAGGAAGGTGGTAAACAAACTAGAGCCAGGTGAAAATGGAAACTCTAAACCGAATTGATCCGGTGGAAATTGAAGCGAAGGCAAGAAAAGTTCATCATGAGCAAGGTCACTTAAGTGACAAAATTTACCTATGTTTAGAAGTTGGTTGAATTGCAAGCTGAATCCATACAAGACATCTCCACAAAATATTGGGCTAGCTCAAGTCCATGTTGATCATCAAACATGACAATGTCACTGGAAACAGAGAATGCCAAACCAATCCATAATGGAACCTTTTCTTTGATTGTAGTAACGAAGTCCAGAAGTTCTTCTTTAAAGGTAACAATTTCCGCTTCATCATGCTTGTCTTCCTTCACGACAACCTTAGCACGATCATTTGCCGCAGCAATTGGAGTGATATGATACATCAATTGTTAGCGAAATGTGCGTCAGTAGTCTCTGTTTTCATCGTAAACTCTTTGTGTGGTTCCTGAACAACATCTGGTTCCTGAATAGCGTCTTTAGACCACTTTGACAATTCATCAAACTCCTTGTGCACCTCGTTGTTATTGTTGTAGTCAAATGACTCAACAAAGTATTGTGGTAAAGGCAAGTCTGTGTCCTTGTTGTTGTCATCAAAAACCGAATTGCAGATCTCTTCCTCCGTGTGGGTTACCAAAACTGCAGCGTAGTCAGTTTTAATTAGTACGGATGGATTCTTATCACTACTCTTTAGCTTCATAGCATCTGGCGCTGGTAATGTTGTTTCAATAACTATCACGTTATCAATTTTATTGGGCTTTTCTTCAAACACCTTGTGGGCAATGTTCAGGTTGTTGTAGTCAGAGCGAGCATGACAGTATTGATGCAAGGGCAAGTTGTCCATGTTGCTCCAAGCTGGAAAAGCCGCCGCTGGTGTCGAATAATAATCCACTGTGGTAAATTGCCGGAGAAAAGCTACACGCCTGCCAGGTGCTTCCCTGTTGCGATGTCGAAAACGAATAAATAATTTGTCCACGAAATGGTCCCAGCCTACAAGTTGTTTGTTTCAAAATAACCAATGATACCATTCCAAAGCGTCGCCATCCAAATAGAATGAAGCCCAGGACAATTTATGCTCTGATGAAATATTGTAAAAGGTGAGATATTTCTCTGCCTGAAGAACCCAATTCAGAGGATTCTCTCCGCTGAAACGACCCATTACTGAAGCTTGAGATAGGTCCACCATGGTAGATGGTCTCAATGAAAGCACCAATGTTATGAACTCCACCAAACGATGCCTCGATTAAACTTCCAAATAAACTGATTACAATAGAAATACAAAGGATATAGCCATAAGCTAAGAAAATAGCGACAGAAAGAAAGAAACGAGACGAGGGAGATAGAGCCACAGAGAGAAATAGCTGGGGAGAGAGACCAGAGGGAGGGAAGTTTCTACAATATTCAGTCTGCCTATACTATTGCTACCCTACCCTATTTAACCAATTCGCTTAATTGATTTCAGCGCTTGGGCCCATCAAACCCAGATCCCACACAAAGTTTGCTAGTTTCTTAAACCCGTTCTTCATCATGGCCCATTGACTATTTTTATTCATAACAAAAATATAGTTCTCAATGTTGCTTGTTAGCATCTAAGACTCTTTAAAAACAATCAACATTTCAATTTATTTCATGAAAGAATGCAGCAATCCAGGTCTCAGCTGCAACTGGCTGATGGCAAACTCCCCACATAAGAAAGGGGAAACCCAAAATTTCCTTTTTTCCTAAATTGATTGAGGGATAGGCCAACGACAAATTATTTGGATGTCAAAATGCAACAGGAAAGCACTACCAAAGGATTAAATGAACTTTACTTTTTGATAGGTACTACAATGATTAAAACATACAAGTTCTCAAACTTCATACCTCATAGAGGGTTGTAACTTCAACCAGCTAGGCATTACAAACTTCAGCAATATGAGCATCTAATAGTAGGCGATCCGGTTCTGGCTCCGTCCAATGGATGTCAGGCTTGGGCCATGGTAAGTAAAAATAAAGCCACGACTGACGGAATTCCAATTTAATTGCCATAAAATATAAAAAAATATAATTTGATCATGTGAGGACAAAGACTATGGTTCCTTGGGTTCTATTTGATGTCGGACAAATATTGGGTGATCCGATTCCGACTCCGTCCCACAGCATCGGGCTTGGGCCATGACGGGCGAAAATATCGGCTGGACGGACGTAATTCTAGTTTAATTGCCGTAAATTGCCAAACGCTTGAGCTTATCCCTTATTCTAGAGGGATCCCAATATGCTTGCCGCATATCAGCATCTGCAAAACAGTACTAGTAGTAAGATTTCAAAAAGTAATCCACTGAGCTCAATATTTTATCCCTGCATAATATCAGTCATTTACAGGCGAAGCCTTCCCCAGCCTTCCCCGTCTAACATAGTCCTCTACTTACCGCGTTGAAGGAGAAGGGATAAAGGGACGGGTCGGGGGATAATATACGGGTTTATAGATAAATAGGACGGGTTAACGGTAGTTTGAGCATGTGATTTTTGGCCTCTGCGAAATGGTTTTATAAAATCTCAAGAAAATAGATTTTTTTATTAGTTATTTGCCATTTTAAGAATTTTTGTAGAATTTTATTAATTATTTATATTTTTGTGCACATTTAATTTAATTAAAATCATGAAAATACAAAAAATACTATGTATTACATTTAGGTTTTATTTTTATATTTTTTAGGATTAATTGGTAATTAGTTATTTTATAAATAATAAAAATCACAAAAAATAGCTCATTTTACATTTTTTTTGCCTTTTAATTTTTAGGTTATTGGTTTTTTTCTTTTAATTTAGGATTAAGTAACTTTTATAATTATTGTAATTAGATAATTAGTTTAATTATACAATTTGGATAATTTAGAATTTAAATTTTAGGATTTTTAATTTAAAAAAAATGAAAAGAAGAAGAAAAGAAAGAAAAAGTAATAAATAAAAATAGGTAATTGAAAAGGAGTTGTTAATTTCGGAATTGGGCCAGCTATACCCAAACCAACCTAAATTACCCAAATCCGGCCCAAAAACCAGGGCCCAAAATAACCATACTCGGTGGAGCCCTCCCCTTAACCAAACGACACCATATCTACTAGTGTTGATTTCATCCGTTGATTACTTTTGATCTAACGTCAAGGAACTGGTCGCTCATTTATATAAAACTTTCCGAACAGGTGCTAACCCTAGAGACCCCCCTTCCATTTCTGCCTTCACCTCTCTAAAATATGTAATCTTAGTCGCCCTGTAAATCCTTCGTCGGCTCCCCCTTCCTCCGTCGTGGTCCGCCGGCCGGAAATCGCCCCACCATCAATCCACCCCAAATTTACACAACAGAACCCCATAACCTCCTTATTCCAAATCTCCAATTCGTTTCTTTCAAATCACCACCAAACATCTCGAATCTCAAATATGAGATTCAAACCAAAAAAACCTAACTCCTCCAAATCACCCCAAAATCATACCCCACAATCCTCACACCTCTCTGAACCCTCAACCACTACCAATTCCCCTAAACCCCAGCCAATCTTTTCGAATTTTCAATCTAAGCTCGTACGCTCTTTTTCTCCGGTGAGAGTTGGACATTTGAACCCCAACTCGCTATTGTTGGCTACTACTATTTTAAGTTGAATATTAATTTGTTCCGGTAGTATTGACATGCAGTCTCGCTTTCTGTTGGTAGTAAGTTTTTATGACTAGCCGTTGTTTTCTTTCATTGTCGATCACCTTACTGTCATGTTATTTTTATATTGTTATATATATTTTTTTGGTACTGTTCTTTCTTGTTTATATTTTTATTAAAATGTGGTGCTTATATTTTCCTGAGTCGAGTTAGAAACAATCTTTTTATCCTCATAGGATAGGAGTAAGGTGTTCGTTCACACTAATCTCCCCAGACCCCGCGGTATGAGATATTAGTGGGTATGTTGTTATTAAAAGTTGTAGTTGGCAAGCAAAACCCTCTTTGATTATGAAAATTAAGATTAATAAAATAAAATAAAAGTCAAGGAAGAATGCCCGAATCATAGTCCATAAATAATTTTTACTAGCTCGGTTAAAGTGCTAATGTCTCGATTTCGAGGATATATATATATATATATATAGAATGCCCGAATCATAGTCCATAAATAATTTTTACTAGCTCGGTTAAAGTGCTAATGTCTCGATTTATATATATATATATATTAAAAGTACAAAGACCCTTAGCGAAATATCGTTTGCCTTTTTTACCCTTTAAAAATAGAATTTATATTGGATAAAATTGTAGTTATAATTTAATTATTTTTCCAAATATTTAAAACCTTATTAAGTACTTGCTTATTTGAACTATGTAAAAAAATTAATATTTAGGAATGATATTGAGTTAGATTTTACGTAGATAATTGTTCTATAGTGTAACTATTTTCCTTACATATAACCCTTCCAATTTACATCAAAATTCCCAAAGTTGTCAAAACCCGACTTTCGGTACGCTTATCGAAAAATCACGAAAGTCACATATTCGGAACCCTCATCTCAATACGAGTCTAAGCATTTTTTACCCTTTAAAATTGGATATCACTCTAGACAAAATAGTAATTTAATTATTCTCCTAATATTTAGTTCTTTGAAATTGACTAAAATTTGTTATTAAATTATTTTCCATTGAACTAGGTAGGAAACCCTAAAATTTAGGACTTTAAAGTCAATTAAAAATTTACCTAACTTAAAATTTTCCATATTTGAACTATATATGTTACATAATTATAATTCTTACATGTTGCTTTCATGTATATATATTTTGTGAAAAAAATATTAAAATAACGTGTGTTTTAAATAAAATTAAAGTAAATAACTGATCCATCAATTTTATGTCTAATATTTAAAAGGGCACAAAAGAAATAGTGCATGTAAGTCATAGTTTTTATTTTTAAAAACGAAAACATTAATGATAATTCATATTAAGGTGGCATGAATTTAGATTTTAAAAAGCAATTGAGACATTCTATTTTCTTTTAACAATAAAGACGTAGAATTTGAAATATACTTACTAAATATTTATTGTCTAAGTATTAATCAAATGATAATTTTTTTAAATATGACATTATTTTAAATGGTAGAATAAGTTGATCAATATAATTTTGTACACAATAGGAATAGGAAAAGAACATATAAATGTAATTGGTCGCTGAGTTAAAGTACCTTAAAAGAAATTATACGTAAAATAAGATAATAATCAAGCAAAAAAAAATTCTTAATAATAATCGAGTTTGGATGCATATATGATTACTAAGTTATCAATAGAATAAGGTTACAACTTTAGCAGTACCGTAAAATGAGTAAAGATAAAAGATAAAAAAAATTAATTGTTGGTAAACTATCTTACATAATTTTTTTATTACGTAACAGGAAATATACATGTAATGTATGTACCCAAGTCCTCAAGTAATGTTGAATAGTTCTTTTACCTTTCAATCAAACGATACTCCTATGATTTTGTTGCACAATAAAACAAGCAAGAGAAACAACTGAAGGAAGAACTATTAGACTAGATCAAACTCCTAAATACGATTAATATTTATTATTTTGGAGCTTGTAAAGTTTTGTTAATTTTATATTATAACATAAACATATTTTTTGACATTTTATTTTTCATTAACACGAGGGACATGCACAACGTGCGTACGCTAAAACTAGTATATATATATATATATAGACAATAATTGGTTAAAATTTTAAAAGTATACATTTGAATTTAAAGCCTTTCAAAAGAGGTTTCCAAGTTTTAGCAAGAATTGTCCTTCAATCATTTCCGCTTCTTTAATCTTCTTTTCTTTGCCCTTTATGCTAGAGCTTACTCTCATGATCTCAAATTATCTATCATGTTTCTCTTTTATATTTTCTTTAAAAAATATTAACTAGGATAGATTTGTTATAAATAGAATTTTATTTATGGTGAATATCTATATTTAGAGAGATTCTAGGGTTTATTACTTGGTGGCTAAGTCACTATCTTCCTATAAATAGATGGTTCTATTCCATTGTAATTTATCCCAAATCAATAAGAATTCTCTCTTCCTACTTTTCTCTATAATATTGTTCTTTTTTTTATTGCTTTATAACACGTTATCAGCATGAGACTCTAACCAATTGAGTAGAAGTTTTGGGATTGAGCACAATAATTGTCAATTGCTCCACGAACTTCCTTTATGATTAATTTTTAGATTTAAGGTAAGTATTTACTTTTCTCTTTCAAATTCTTGACATTCTATTATTTGATTTTAAATACAAGCAAAGACGGTAAAATTTGATTGCAATTCTAATGGAGTTTGAAAGAAATTATAATCACCCAAAGTGGTAAAGTTTCTATGACTTGCATAAATGATTAAATTCATGTATGATTGTGGGCAAAGAATTGAAAACTCGTCCCATTGAATTTTCTCCAATCTCATTCCTTTAATAGAATGTGATAGCAATATGTGATAAGTCTGAAATAAGACAAATTATTATCGTGTAGGTATTAATGGATGTGGACGTGGCAATAGACGAAATTATAATCGTCATCATTGTGGTAATGAGAACAGTAAGGATTCTCAAAATTCTCCTTCACTTTGTGAAAATAATATTTGTCATCGGTTTGACATGAGATTTTGTAAAACATATATAGGTGATTATGGTCCATTCATGATGTGAATGTGACAACATCATATTTATGAATACATATTCATTCTTGGAAGATATACGAACGTGCTAGTCGTAGGAAATATACCATACTCACCTCTAAAAGGAGGTTTGAGATGATATAAGAAAATAATTTCATTATTATGGCGTGAATGGTCATTGATCACGTACCCATTATGATTAGCCGAAATATTATGGCAGTGGATTATTACATGGCAAAAGTAATATAAGCAACATATTTTGCCTATACTAATTTTGACCATGGCCATAATGGTATAACTTTCTCTTTAAAAGAGATATTCACCACATGGATGTTGATGAATCTGTGGTAGTACAAAATTAATTGAGAGCTCCGGAAGAACCAATTATTACTACTTTGGAGAAACACAATTGATTATCAATACGGTATTGTGTTGTAGTAAGTCTTAAAGAAACTTATTCAGTTTCCAAAGTATACTCGAAAGCGGTTGATTATATTGAGACTATAAATAAAGAAAAGATTTAATATCTTCTATTACTACATCTTGTAGCGGGGTAATAGGTATGTGAAGAGCTACCCACTTTATTCTCCAATTTGTACTTCATAAACAAAAGAATACCACAATAAAGTGGATGTCTATTGATATAAAAATCCATATCATAATAAACTTGGAGTTTATTCATAATTGCACGCATCATGGTGTAAATCTGAAGTTTATCAATATTAATAATTTATTCAGTTGGCATAATTGATTTAACCAAATCAATTTAAGTATGGTGTGCAAAAATAAAGAGAATTCACATGGGTAAATATTAAAGAACTAGAAAGTTCTTTACAAATTCTCTTACATTGCTTGTTCTCATTAATTAATATATCAATAAAAATTGGGATTGAATCCCATGAATGCTGGAAATATCAAAGGTGAATATGGGCTTATTCACCCGTCATGTATACCACATAAGATGTATCTATGAGATGGTTACATGTGCAATTATTATTAACCCGCAACCTGGCTGGTATGTGCGAGGTAACTTGCTCAATAATTTAATTTAGAGCATATTCCAGATTTTTTATTCAAGAAGTTCATCTTGATAAGTTGGTCTACATCATAGCTGGTTTAGCAAAATAATTTAATGCACAAAATTAGGATTAGAAGGAAAAGTATACGGTAAACACATAACGGTAACCATCTTTGCTAATTCTTCCCTATCTTTGTTTGGATCGTAATATAATATACCTCCGGTGATAGTGTTAATTCCAGGTTGAACTAGATTAGAACTTGTACTAGCGTTACCCGCATTTTCTACACTTGTCCCCTCTAGCTGTGCTTTTAATCTGTTATATTTAGCTTTTTCGGTAGGGTGTGTTTGTATGTGCCTAGTCAAAGTACCCGTGCCACTACGGTCTCCAGTATATTTATGGACCAATAATTTTTTACAATTTTTACATTTAGCCTTATTTGATCTCTTAGTTGAGTAAAAAATTACCAAACTAATGAGATTTCTTGGCATTTAGAAGGCTGTCTATTAAAAGTCGGTGTTTGTACAGGTGGGTGTTGTGGTTCAGTTGGGTTATTAGTCGGACTAGTAGGTGTGTCATCTAAATCCGGTTGGGTTTCATCTACATCATGTTGAGTTTCATCAAAATCCTCTTGGGTTTCATCAAAATCCAATTGCCTATGAACTTGTAAATTAGGATAAAGAGCAGTCATAATTTCATTATCTAGTTGATCTTCTCGTGAAATATTATGACAAAATTCAGTATCGCTAAATTGAAAACATGGATTATCACTATCAAGAATAATTGGACCACTAGGACGGGTAGGTCGGGGAACCAGAGGGGGGGGAAGGTTAGTTGGTTGACAACTACTTTCACCCATTTTAGCTTTTCCCTTAGCACTAAACATTTTTTTCAATGAAAATGCCATTTTAATTATAATTATGCAAACAAAATCACACAAAATATATTCTTAAAAATTAAGAGTTGGAACGACTTTACCGAATTGACGAACAACTTCTTCAAAATTAAAAATTGCAAATTGTTGAAGACTTGAAGACTTGAATACTTCAATTCACCAACTTCACAAAATTTCACAAAATTGGAATAATAATATAAGCAATTGAGAGAGATTGAGAGAGATTGAGAGAGATTAAGATAGATTGATGAATTGGTGAGTTAAAATGAAAGAATGGGGGGTATTTATAGTTGAGAATTGGGAAAAAGTGTAATTATATAAAGTTTGGGGTTATATTAAAATTTCGGGACCATTTGGCTAAATTTTAAAGCCAAAAACAGCTATTTTTGACCTCCAACGGCTAGTTTATCAATCTGCCCGTTGGGCCATTTTTAAATTTTTTTTTTCATTTCTTACCGTTAGGACCGCTAGAGGCCCGCCGGGCCCGCTAAGACCGACTCAGGACCGATAGCCGATCCCGGTCTTCGCGGTCCCGATCTCGCGGTCCTAATGGGTTGGACCGGCCCATCACGGTCTTTAAGCCCACCTGGAGCCCGGCACGGTAGGACCGGCCCGCTAGGCCCGCGGTCCCGGTCCTGAACCGGCCCACAACACACCCTTACTTTTTAGCTTATAAGTTACTTTTAGTTTGACCAAGATTTTTACTAGTTTATCCTTAATAATATTTTTTAATTCATAAAATTTTTCTAAAAAAAATTTCTAACTTCTCTTCATTGCATATTCGTTGTTCATCCTTTTCATTACAAAGAAGCTTTTTAATTCATAACACTTTATAAAGTTTTAAAGGACATTTTAGTCATTTTACGAAAGAACGGCTTATTAACACTTTTCTACCAAATACAACAACTGCTTATTATCAGTTTCAGCATGTCTATCCAAACACCTAAATACTTATTTAAAAAATCAATTTCAATATTTAAAAATATTTTTAAGCACTTCAAGCTTATCAGCTATTTACAATCAGCTAATTTAAAGTCCAAACGGGCTCATTATCTCTCTTCATTTACTATTTAGTCATAATTGAGGTATTTGTAGTCTTCAACGATAATTATTACTAAGGATAAAAAGGAAAAAAATAATTAATATTGTTTTGAACTTTTAATATGACAAATAATTTGAGACAACAATTTTAGTAATCACAACTGATAATATGAGACAGATGTAGTACTTGACTAAACAAATTTGAAGAAGACTTTTGCATAGATTTTTCTAATTTTACCAAAAGCTTTTCTTCAAACAAATGTCAAGATAAAATCTGTTTAGTAGTCTTTTTTCCAAAACAATAATTTCTTGCATTTGGTTGGCAAAAAAATTCCGCAAAGAATAAAAAGTCATCTTTTAGTTTTACAAAAAGTGTTCCTTGGAAATTTGTTTTTCGCGAAAACAAAAACAAATTGTTTTGAAAACAGTCTTATGTAAATTATCTTAGCCAATAAGCCAAATGCCATCTAAAAAAGATCTGGGTAATTTGTAAAATCACACAAGTATTAAAGTAAGATGCCCCTCGCATTAACTTTTTACCCAAATATGCATGTTGGCTGAATTTTTTTACTAATGTATAGTTATTTTTAGAATTTCAAAAAATATACTTCCTCCGTTTCAATTTATATGAATCTATTTCTTTTTTGGTACGTGCCAAAAAGAATGAACTCTTTCCTTATTTGGAAACAATTTACCTATATGCAATGATTTATAGCCACACATAATATTTGTGCCTCATTTTACACCACGGGTATGTTTGGTAGGAAGGAAAATATTTTCAAATTTTTCCATGTTTGGTTGGCTTAAATGTTTTGGAAAACATTTTCCTTATCAATTCATTTTCCTCCAATTGGAGAAAAATATTTTTCTTATCAAAATAAGGGAAAACATTTTCCAAATCTCATTCCCAACCTTTATCACCCTCACCAATCCACCACACCCCCTCTCCAAAAAAAGGATTTTTTTTTAAATTTCAGTTTTTCCATCCACCCTACTATCCCTCCACCACCACCCAGAAAAAAAAAAAAAATTTTACCTTAATTTTTTTTTTTGCCATTTCAAATTTCTGTTTTTTTATTTTTCTGCACCACGCAGCCCCTACCCCCTAGTTCCTTTAGATTGTAAAGCATCACCACTAGTTCATTTACATTGTGTCAATTTTTAGAGACTTAGGGAAGGGGTAGGGGAGGGATGGGGGAGGTAGGAGGGGAGGGGTGAGGAGAGTTGCATAAAAAATATTTTTCTAAAAAAAACTATTTTCTACTCTCTAACCAAACAATAGAAAATATTTTCCGAAAATTTTTTCCACTTACCTACCAAACAAGAGAAAATAAGTGATAAAACCACTCATTTTCCATGAAAACATTTTCTAGGAAAATATTTTTCCATGGAAAATATTTTCCTTCATACCAAACACACCCCACAAGTTCAAAAGTCTTCTCTTATTTCTTAAACTTCGTGCCTAGTCAAATGAGTTCACATAAATTGAAACGGAGGGAGTACAAAACATATACTCCCTTCGGTCCAAAATAAGTGATTTTTCGGATGTTTTCACACATATTAAGAAAGTCACCTTTTAGCATTAATTAGCAATAGAATTGACCATTTTAACCTTACTATCTCACATAAACACTCCTAACACATATTCCAATACTATTTACTCTAAGTACAATGTAGAAAAAACATTATTAAGTCATTTTTGAAATCCGAAAAAATCACTTATTTTGAACCACAAAAAAAAGACCAAAAAATCATTTATTTTGGACCGGAGGAAGTATTTGAAATGCAATTACATATATTCTAAGTTAGCAGAGTTAACACACGGTGTGAAAGATCTCATTAGCTTAAATTGAATTTTAAATGCAATTATTTCAGTTAAAACACCGGAGCGAATACTGTTAATGTGTATAAATCGCATTGGGCATTGTGATTTATTAAGTACGCCTTACAAATAAACCGCAAATCCCTGTGCTATATACAGAAGTTTGTCTCAAACTACTGACTCGTCAACTATTTGGCTCTGAGCGCAGAAAGGTGTACGGAATTGAAGATGGGTCACCGAGTATCCCGCCGGCTGACCGCCGTCTGCCTCTCTCTTCTCTTCTTCGTCTCGTCAACATACTCCTTCTATCTCCCCGGTGTTGCTCCTCGCGATTTTCAAACTGTACGCTCTAATCTACTTCTATCCTTAGTTTTTTTTTTCTTTTTGTTTTTCAACGGTATGTATCAAGATAGGATTTTTGGATCACATAGTAATATGATTGATCGTTTCTTAAATAATTTAAGCTTATTTTAGTTTTCCGTATTCAGTAATTTCTGATGTCTCCTAATTTACTGAGTTCATGTGACTGATAAATGATTGGATCTATGGATTTTGACTGAGTGTTTTAAGTTTTGTGGAATGGGTTGCTGTTGCCTGTTTGATCTGATGTTTAGGGTAATTAAAAATATTTGATTTGCTTGATGGATGTGATCATTTTCTTTCTCTTTGTTGATAGACTAAGTCTAACTTAGTCAACTGTGGTAGACTCACCAGAGAAATGCAGAACTCTGTCTGTCCCTGTGCAGCCAGGATTTTTAGAAATTCAAAATATAAAGGAGTGAACACGCGCATAATCCAAGGGGATTCAACGTATAGTATCTACAACAACAACAACAACAACTACCCAGTATAGTCCCACATGGTGGGGTCTGGGGAGGGTAATATGTACGCAGGCCTTACCCCTGCCCGATAGAGCAGGGAGGCTGTTTCCAATCGACCCTCGGCGCAAAGACAAGAAGAGAAAAGAAAAGAAAAGAAAAAAACAAAACAAAAACAAAAGAAAAAGGACAAGCATTAGTGATGTTAGCGTAAATCACATAAATATATGAGTAAACAAAGACAGAAAAATAAAATAACCTGACATATAGAAGGACAGGATACATAGGAACAAAACATAGAGCATTAGTAAAACGTTACAATAAGAAAATGGTATGCCATACAATATATCAAGCCTATATGGGTGAACCCCACCCCCGGTCATACCCCGTGGAAGGAGAGCGTGTAATACTAGAAGTCCCTATCCTACAATCCTGATACTAGACCTCCAGGCGTTCCTATCAAGGGTCATGTCCTCGGAAATCCGCATGATAGCCATATCCTGCCTAATCACCTCTCCCCAATACTTCTTGGGCCTCCCTCTACCGCGACACGCGCCAACCACCGTCAGCCGCTCGCAACTCCTCACAGGGGCATCGGGGCTTCTCCTCCGTACATGCCCGAACCACCTGAGTCTCGCTTCTCGCAACTTCTCATCCACTGGGGCCACCCCCACCTTCTCCCGAATAACTTCATTCCTAACCCTATCTAACCTGGTGAGCCCGCACATCCACCTGAGCATCCTCATCTCTGCGACCTTCATTCTCTGAACATGGGAGTTCTTCACCGGCCAACACTCCGCCCCGTACAGCATGGCTGGTCTTACCACAGCTCTATAAAACCTCCCCTTGAGTTTCTGTGGCACTTTCTTGTCACACAGGACTCCCGAAGCAAGCCTCCATTTCGACCACCCGGCCCCTATACGGTGAGTGACATCCCCGTCAATCTCTCCGTCCCCCTGAATTACCGACCCAAGATATCTGAAACTGTCCTTCTTTACAATGACCTGGGAACCGAGCTTCACTTCCCTTCCAGCTTCATCTTCGCTCCGCTCAGCGCTAAACTTGCACTCCAGGTATTCAGTCTTAGACCTGCTTAGTTTGAAACCCTTTGACTCGAGGGTCCGTCTCCAGACTTCCAACCTTTCATTAACCCCGACTCTCGTCTCGTCTATCAAGACAATGTCGTCAGCGAATAGCATACACCAAGGCACATTCCCTTGGATATGACGGGTTAGAGCATCCATCACCAAAGCAAATAAGAGAGGGCTGAGCGCGGATCCTTGGTGAAGCCCCATAACCACCGGGAAGTGGTCCGAGTCGCCACCCACCGTCCTAACCCTCGTCTTAGCTCCGTCATACATGTCCTTGATCACTCTGATATAGGCTTCCGGCACGCTCTTCGCCTCCAGGCACCTCCATAGCACCTCTCTTGGGACCTTGTCATACGCCTTCTCTAAGTCGATGAACACCATGTGCAGGTCCTTCTTCTTGTCCCTGTACTTTTCCACCAGTCTCCTGACAATGTGTATAGCTTCTGTAGTTGAGCGGCCCGGCATGAAACCGAATTGGTTCACGGATATAGACGCCATTCCCCTCACCCTAGCCTCAATCACCCGTTCCCAGACTTTCATGGTGTGGCTTAGTAATTTGATACCCCTATAGTTGTTACAACATTGGATATCCCCTTTGTTCTTATACACGGGCACAACTGTGCTCCACCTCCACTCCTCTGGCATCTTCTTCGTCCTGAAGATCACATTGAACAACCTAGCTAGCCACTCGACTCCTGTCCTACCCATGCATTTCCAGAACTCCACCGGAATTTCGTCTGGCCCGGCCGCTCGACCCCTACTCATCCTACGCAAAGCCCCCGCGACTTCCTTCACCCTAATGCGCCTGCAGTACCCTAGGTCTCTATGACGCTCTGAATGCCCCAGCTCCCCTAGCTTCTATGTTTTAGTCCCCCTCCTCGTTGAGAAGGTCTCGAAAGTACGCTTGCCATCTTTGTTAACTAGGGCCTCCCCTATCAGCACTCGACCATCCTCATCCTTGATGCACCTAACCTGGTCCAGGTCCCGCGCTTTTTTCTCTCTCACTTTAGCTAGCCTGAATAACTTTTTGTCCCCGCCTTTCTCCCCTAATTCCTCGTACATGCGACTAAACGCCGCATTTTTAGCTTCCGAGACCGCCAACTTTGCCTCTTTTCTCGCCACCTTATAGCGCTCTCTGTACACTCTCCTATCCTCCTCACTCGTGCTCTCTGCAATCTTAGCAAACGCCGCCTTCTTCGCCTCCACTTTACCTCGGACCGCGTCATTCCACCACCATTCACCTTGATGCCTGCCTGAGTAGCCCTTGGCGACTCCGAGCACCTCTCGCGCTGCCTCCCTAACCAGGTTCGCCGTCTCAGTCCACATAACATCCGCATCCCCAGCACTACTCCAGGCACCCCCATCAACTAACCTCGATTCTAACTCCTGGGCTTTCTCCTTAGTCAATGCACCCCATCTAATCCTCGGTTGGCCCCGAGCACCCCTCTTCTTCCTCTTCACCCAAATACCGACATCCATCACTAAGAGTCTATGGAGAGTCGAGAGGAACTCTCCCGGAATGACCTTACAGTCCTTGCACAATCCTCTATCACTCCGCCTGAGGAGAAGGTAGTCAATCTGAGTCCTAGCAGCCGCACTTTTGAAAGTAACCAAATGATCTTCCCTTTTCTGAAAAGACGAGTTTGCAATCCAAAGCTCATAAGCTCTGGCGAATTCCAGCAGTGAAGAGCCTCCTCCGTTCCTGACCCCAAGCCCATAACCCCCATGCACCTCACTATAGCCGTCAGCATCAGCTCCAATATGGCCATTAAAATCCCCTCCAATAACTAACTTCTCAGATTGAGGGAAACTACTAACCAGCTCGTCCAAGCCTTCCCAGAAGCGCCTCTTAACCTCCTCCTCCAATCCTGTTTGAGGCGCGTAAGCGCTGATGACATTGAGGGCGCAGCCACCTATAACCAACTTGATACACATTAACCTATCATTCACTCGCCTAACCTCGACCACGGACTCCCTAAGATCCCTATCCACCAAAATTCCCACTCCATTCTTACCCCCACGGCCCCAGAGTACCACAACTTAAATCCGTCCACATTCTGCGCCCTAGACCCTTTCCACCTAGTCTCCTGCAAACAAGCTATGTTAACCCGCCTCTTCTGAAGTATTTTCGCCAACTCAATAGACTTACCAGTCAGGGTGCCTATGTTCCACGACCCTATCCTCAATCTCCAAACGTCCGCTTTTCCCTTCCCGCTCCTACCACCCGTACCACCTCCAAGACCCTTCCCTGCCCCCCTGCTCACTCCTACCCCCATCCCTACCCCCGACCCTCACCCCACGAGGACATGACCTTATACTACCATCACCCGTCGCGGCCACTATCCTCCTAACCGGCTACGAAAATCAGAGATGCACACACGGAAGTTTAGCAAGGTACCAAAGGAGAGTAAACTATCTAGCGGCAAACAGGAGCACACACAGGATGATAGCTAGGAAACGTAGTAAGTGTACAGCGTAAACAAGAGATCGGGAGGTACCAATTCCCGGTAAGAATAGAAACCTGGATGTAGGCTTTGGTACGCCCGAAGTCACCTGCTTTCAATTCCTGCACTTTCTCGTCGGTAGTCTTTTCCCTCTTCGCTTCCCGATGCCGCACTTTCGCCGTGTCCGCCGCAATTGATACCTGGAAATTACAAAAAAAAAAAAAAAAAAAAAAAAAAAAAATCTGGATTTTAGGGGTGGGGGGGGGGGGGCGGTCTGCCTGTTACAGGGGGTGGGGAGGGGTTGCTGGACTAGATATTGGGGAAGGGAGGGTGGGGGAAAACGGGTAAAGGAGGGGGGGGAAGAGGGGGAGGGGGAAGAGGGGTGGGGGCAGAGGGGTAGGGGTGGGAGAAGGTAGGGGGAGGGGGGAGGAGAGGGGAGGAGAGGGAGAAGAGGGGGAGAAGAGGGAGAGAGGAGAGAAGAGATGGGGGCTGCCGGCGGCAGCTTGCCGGAGGAGGAGAGAGGGGGAGGCGGGGGGAGGGGGGTAGAAGAGATGACCGTTAGTATTCAAGTGGAAAAGCTATATACCCCAGGTTCAGAAAAAGAATGACTCAACGTATAGTATCTATACACACAAAAAAAAATTGACCTATATACACAATATACTTTTCCGTCAAAGTGGTGTCAATTGACTTCACTTGAACAAGGGTAGCTCCACCCCTGCCAAAAGAATGACGGTGGAGGATAAAATTTTTTGTTGATTCCCAAAATAGTAATAGTACCAAACAATTTGGGATAAAGGGAGTTTTCGTCAAAGTTCCAAAAACATTTTTCAAAGAGAAAGAAACCATGAAGGTCTTCCTATTTAAGAGATCACTCGAAGTGTTGCTTTCCCAACTGAGCTTGATTTTGCTTGGAGTCACCATATGTTTGTCTGTTGGGTTTAGCAGACGTCTTGGACTAGTTGCTGGATAGAATCCATTAGAAAAGAGAATTAATTGAATAAATCGGTGTTTGGGTGTCACATTTTGCTATATATGTTTATATCTGTTGCTTTTGATTGTTCCCCTTGTTAAAAGAGATTGTGTTCCCTAGAGCTTCCTCAGTCTCTACTGTAATTGTTTCTAACAACTTCCTTTTCTATGTCCCTCTTCTTCTTTAACAGGGTGATCCACTTTCTGTTAAAGTGAACAAGCTGTCATCTACCAAGACACAACTTCCCTATGATTACTACTACTTGAAGTACTGCAAACCTACCAAAATTTTGAATAGTGCAGAGAATTTGGGGGAGGTTCTCCGAGGGGACCGCATAGAGAATTCAGTTTATACTGTAAAGGATATATGCTTTTATAGTCTAGTGATGGTTTTATGTTCTTATGTGTGTACTCGCTAACTGGATCTCTATTTTAATCATCTGTTCACAGTTCCAAATGAGACAAGAACAGTCATGCCAAGTGGTGTGTCGGCAAAAACTTGATGCTGAATCTGCAAAGAACTTCAAGGAAAAGATTGATGATGAATACAGAGTCAATATGTAAGAGTAAATATTTTCCAGCATTGTCCTCTTTATATTTTGTTCACTCCTGCCATATGTGATACTTCTGTTCATGTTTTTTTGCGTGAAATGAAAACTTAATATTAATCACATGGTGTTGCAGGATTTTGGATAACCTTCCTGTTGCTGTTCGTAGACAAAGGCGGGATGGAATTCAGTCAACTACTTATGAGCATGGTTTCCGCGTTGGTTTCAAGGGGAATTATGCTGGGGTTAGTGCTGTCTCTGCATTGTCAGATATGATAGCTTAATCCTCTCAAATTAATATAAATGTTTATGCATTCCATTTGCTTCTATCAGAACAAAGAGGAGAGATATTTCATAAACAACCACTTAAGCTTTCAAGTAATGTACCACAAGGATCCTGAAACTGATACTGCTCGTATTGTTGGATTTGAAGTCACTCCAAACAGGTTTAAAGGCTTAACACCTATGACTTCTGAATCTATTTTAATTCCTCTCATCTCAGGGGGCGGGGGGTTGTCACTCTAGCCTATCTGTTATCTTCTGATAATTTTGTTAACAGCATTAACCACGAATATAAAGAGTGGAATGACAAGAACCCTCAAGTGTCAACATGCAACGAGAATACAAAAAATTTGATACAAGGCAGCGCTATTCCCCAGGAAGTAGATACAGATAAGGAGGTTATATTCACTTATGATGTTTCTTTCAAGGTATTCTCTTGTTGAATCCTTAATTCCTTGTTCTTCCTGCTTCATGCTTCGAGATATTCTTCATTGGTTCTCTGATATCTTATTCACTAGTATCTATTTTTCTCCAGGAAAGCGATGTAAAGTGGGCTTCTCGTTGGGATACATACCTTCTCATGAATGATGATCAGATTCACTGGTTTTCCATCATAAATTCTCTTATGATTGTTCTCTTCCTGTCTGGTATGGTTGCCATGATCATGATGAGAACTTTGTACAGAGATATTGCGAACTATAATCAATTGGAAACACAAGATGAAGCTCAAGAAGAAACAGGATGGAAGCTCGTTCATGGAGATGTTTTCCGTCCTCCAATTAATTCTGGATTACTGTGTGTTTATGTCGGGACTGGTGTCCAAATACTTGCTATGACACTAGTCACAATGATCTTTGCTCTGCTAGGTTTCTTGTCACCTTCCAACCGCGGTGGACTAATGACTGCCACGGTTCTGTTATGGGTTTTCATGGGCTTGTTGGCTGGGTATACTTCTGCACGTCTGTACAAAATGTTCAAGGGAACAGAGTGGAAAAGGATTACCTTGAAAACTGCTTTCATGTTCCCTGGTATACTTTTTGCTATCTTCTTCGTATTGAATGCTCTCATCTGGGAAGAGCGATCTTCTGGAGCAGTGCCATTTGGAACCATGTTTGCTCTTGTGTGCTTATGGTTTGGAATCTCGGTCCCCTTAGTGTTTGTTGGAAGCTATCTTGGATATAAAAAGCCTGCCATTGAAGACCCTATTAAGACGAACAAAATCCCTAGGCAAATACCAGAGCAAGCATGGTACATGAGACCAGCTTTTTCTATACTTATTGGGGGCATTCTCCCATTTGGAGCTGTTTTCATTGAACTCTTCTTCATCTTGACCTCCATATGGCTGAACCAGTACTACTACATCTTTGGTTTCCTTTTCATCGTTTTTCTGATCTTGATAATCACATGTGCGGAGATAGCTGTCGTGCTCTGTTACTTCCAGTTGTGCAGTGAAGACTATCATTGGTGGTGGAGAGCTTATCTGACTGCTGGATCCTCTGCTTTATACCTGTTCCTCTACTCCATCTTCTATTTCTTCACCAAGTTGGAAATCACAAAGTTGGTTTCAGCAATCTTGTACTTTGGCTATATGTTGATTGCATCATATGCCTTCTTTGTGTTAACAGGAACAATTGGATTCTATGCTTGCTTCTGGTTTGTTCGGAAGATCTACTCCTCGGTGAAGATCGACTGATCACAAGGGAGCTTCATAATATGTTGTTATTGTAGTGAAATGACCTAGGTTCTTATGCGCCAAGACTCAGTAAGAGGTAGAAAGTTTTCTTGATTCAAAGAACAAGGGCTAAAGAGAGGATGTTTCCAGGTTAATGATAATTCAGTTTTCTGGTACTCTAGCATAGGTTTAGTCTGTATCATGTCATCATATTTTTCGTTTAAACGGGTGCCCTGCATTCTTGATTGTACTATCTAGCTATACGTTTCGGTGAAATTTGATAAAATTTTGTTCGTCTGGAAATCTTATGATGATCTTGGATACATGAATTAGTGAGAGCTTATCTCAATTTGGAATACAAGGGGCTCTAATTGAGCTTGGAGCCTTTTTGGTATAGAAGTCTCTTTATATATAAAACAGTGGAACATATGAAAAGATATTTTACAAGATATCTATTTAGCGCTAAGTAAATGACACCAGGTAGCCACTCTTAAGCATGTTGTTTAAAATATATTCACAATTTGCAATGTCTTTAAAGATTAGTCAATGTCGCTCAAACTTCAAAACATGGCGTCCTAGAGTTTAAACTTCAAAATTCAAACTTCATTCTGAATTTTCAAATTCATGATACTTTGTCGTGAAGTTTGGATGAATTGGCTAATCATTAATTACTTTGTAAATTATGGATATATTTTAAATAACGGGCTTGCTGTACTTTGCCCACAAATACCTTCTTTAAGCCTATGGAGTCATTACTTGTTACTAGTCTTAGGGTACGCGCTTTGCGCGTGTACCATTATGTAAAAATTATAAAATAATATGTTTGAGTACTTGGTCAAAAAGTAAAGGAAATAATTCATTTATTTTACATTAGGAGTTCGTGCTTTTATGCTCTTATAATGATATAGAAAATATAGATATTTCTCACTCGAATAACATTTTTTCTCTTTATCGATTTTTTGTATAATAGTGATAAACTGTATATAGAATTATCCCCTTAGACCTAAGTAAATATATGGACAAGAAAATGTCATAATTATTATGACTTATATTTTTTCCATATATATTTATGTTAAAAGTTTTAAATATTATGACTTCCTACGTAACTTAAATAAGAAAATATTTAATGATGAAATTTTTAGTTAATTTCAAAGTACGAAAAAGTTCTAGACTCCACTTGTGAGATTTTACTGGATTTTTATTGGTGTCGTTTTGAAGTACAAAAAAGTGAATAATATTTTGCTGAGGGTCTCCGTCTTTTAATATAATATGAATGTCCACGACCCTTTATTCAGAAACCCTTTCTATAAAATTTATGTATCAAAAATATCAATACTACTTTAATAAATATTGCAGTTTAATTAACTCAAAATAAAAAATATTAGAAATACTCTAGGAATGACACTTAAGACATGCACTTCAAGTGTACATAATTCAGTAGTATTGTTCAAAAGTTTTATATTTATTGATATGGGCACACGCGTAATGAGCGTATCCTATCTATAAATAATTTTATGAATTATAATATTTTTAGTTTTGGCGACAAATTAGTGTTAAATATAATTTTATAAAGAAATAAGGACGGTTCCTTTCTTTACCTCAAATTAAAATGAATTGACACATTTTAAAAAATTAAATTATATTTAAAGTAATAACATAATATCTCTAAAATTCAAATGTAAATAAAAAGGGTTAAGAAAAGACTCCTTAAGTATTTGTTTGATATGGATCAGTGTTCCCGAAAAACAAATCCATAACGAAAGTAGTTAGAATTTCCTTTTGGAATAAAATATTTTCTCTTCAATTACAATTTCATTACATGCTGAAAAGATAATTTTCGATCATTTTCTCTTTTATTTAACTTTGTTCTTAGGAATTGAACAAAATCTAATTTCTTATTGAAAACATACTTTTCTCATTTATTTATTTATGAATTTTAGGAGTGCATTCTTTTTTACTGTTCTTTTATTTATGTGAGAAATTTAGGAATGTTTTATTTTTCTTTTACTTGTAGATGGACTTTTTTCAACTTCTCGTAAGTATATTTTATATTAGATAAAATTATAATTACACTAATATATGTCTTTTTTATTTATATTAGAAATTACTAACACTTTGAGGAGAATTTGGTACCTTCTTGAAACGATAATTTTTTTTATTTACGTTTGGGAGGTTTTTGTTATTTTAATACAGTGAAATAAAAGAAAAAAAATTAGGGTCAAATTAATAATATATGTTGTTTGCTATATTTTGGTTATAGAAAGGAAGAGAAAGTTTTCAAGAAAAAAATTTCATAACAAAAATAGATATATTTTCCTTCTTACGCAATTTTGTTGGAATTATAGTTGAATACAAATTCTTAGTCTATATACGTTTTTTTGGTAAAAGGGTGAAGAAAAAGTCAAAGTTGTATAATTATAGTAAACTTAAAAAGTTCTAAATATAATAGAATATCATAAATAATTCAAATAAGAAAACGCGTATAACTAAAATTTTAGTTAATTTCAGTTTAAATGACTCTTTTGTCTAATATGAGCTTTATTTTAAAAGGGTGAAAAAGGTGAACGACATTTCGCTAAGGGCCTTCGTGCTTTTAATATAGTATAGATAAATGAATTTTGTAGCGAGAATAGACTTTCCTATGTTATTTACATCAGGTAGCCACTTTTGCAGCTTTGTATCTAGAAGTTGGCAGCTTATCCAAAATTAGACCAAATCAGTAGTAGACAAGGAGTCTTTACTTAAATTTATATGTTGGCAGACTAAAAATGGGATAGGAATCCAAAGATCTTCAAATGTATATGCAGTGGGTTGACTCATAATAGTTAGTTGAGCAACAAAGAGTGAAGGCCTAACGTGGAGGAAAAAGGTTAAGCAATATATCATTTAGCAAGGTTGAATACATATGCAGATACAGAAGGAATTGTTCTATTTTCAAATTTCACCTTCAAAAAGTGTAGATATTTTTAAAAAAAATTTTGAATCACATGTTTTTCTCCTCGTAAGACTGAGAAAAATGAATAAATATGAAATAGAAAAAGAATCAAACCGCATCATCTCTGTAATAGGTAAATCCCTCTTTTTCTCCTGAAGTTGTCGGAATGACTCGTAATAAAATATTGGCTACAATTGAAAAGGTCTAAATTTGTTAAAGTTTTTCATTTAGAGACATTAACTAAGCCTTGTTTTGGTTGATCACCTATAGTAGACCAAAAGTGTATGAATAAAATTTATTTCGCACTGGCTTGGAAATACCTCAAACACGTACCAACAAGCGCTCCTTAATGCCAATTAAATCGTTGATTACACTTGGAACATGTCATTTTCATATCTCTTTTGACAAGTTTCCATACTTATTCTTAGGTTCATCTTTCACATTAAACTCCAGATTGATTTAATTGGCTAATTATTCCACATAAGGAGCACTTGCGAGCTTAAGGTATTGTCAAACCAGTGCGTAATGTCTTTGATTGGCAACTTTGGACCTACTACAAATATTCAATCGGAACTAGGGGCGTGCATTCGATTTATCGATTCGATTTTGACCTTTATCGATTATCGATTTGTACATATGCTTATCGTTATCGTTTCAATAAGGTTTCGATTTTTCTGATTTTGTTTTGTCAAAATTAGGGGCTTATCGATTCGGTTATCGATTACACCAATAAAAAAATTTGTGGGATTCCACGGAAAGTATATCGCTATAAACGCGCCTAACTAATATGGACAAAAAGAAGCTAAAATAAGACGAACACTATTTATAATATAAAAATTGTGTCAACAAGCACACGCAACAAAACTAAACTAAGGGATCAAATGTATGCCACCAACACTCCAACGGTATTAAAAACAAAAAAAAAAACAAACACATCATCACGGCTAATTCTGTCTTCCATTAATTTGAACTTCATTTCATTGATCTTTAAATATGACCATTCCTTAAATGTGGTAGAGGAAATAATAGGGTAAGGGACTTAGGGTAAAGGTAAGGGTACATATTAGGAATAATAATATTGTATAGCCACTTTCAAAATAATGGCGAAATATATATACATTTTGTATGTTATATTAATCTACAGAAATAGGTAATTACTCATTTAACAAGCGCCTACGGTCTAAGGGTGTGCATTCAATTTATCGATTCGATTTTGACCCTTATCGAATATCGATTTGTACATATGCTTATCGTTATCGTTTTAGTAAGATTTCGATTTCGATAACAAATAATCAATTTGATTTATCGATAAACCGATTCGAATGCAAACTCCTAATAAGGCCTAATTAAGGTGTTTAAATGAAAAATAGTGGCAACTTGAAGTGTTTATGTATGTATTTCAGCCATTTAACAAATTAAAATAAATGGAACTAATTAAAGTTGGCTACTATTTTGTCTTCCTTTCATGCCTTATTACCATGTTAAATGCAGGCTGTGCTCCCAACCAAATCTTTATGATCCATTTACTTTTGTTTGCAAGTCAAATAAGCCTGTAATTTATTATTTAGGATAAGAAAAAAAGAACAGAAGGTTGTCTGTTACCTCTGCCGTCGGCAAACTACAGCGCCAGATCAACTAATGTATACCTTCGGCTGCCGTCCAACTGCAGCCCATTGTTCCATTTTGGATACATATCTTATACATTTCGGCGCTGAAGCAATTTTTAATGCATTATAGCTTTTAATATTATAGATGTGACTGGATCAAAGATCTCAAGTGAGTTTTGGAAATGAAGAAATTCATGATAGAATAAGCTTTCCTCTTAATGAATCTTATGTGGAGGCCACAAATATAAATTAATCGGGCTAATGAGTTTCAGATACCAGACAGTTAAGCTAAAAAAGGAGAGTATTTAATTTATGAGTTGAGCATTCAAAGAATGCATCACCTGGTACACAAACCAGACAGCACAAGTTGAAGTACAAGATTGAGAAAACAACTTAAAAGAGAGCTTGATGTTATTATTGCAATGTCACAGTAACATTACTACTAGTGCAAAGCAATGAATAATTGCTTTCTTACGTAGATAAATACAATGTTAAAATCCTTCAACTGAAAAGGCTTATAGATTCTATCACTAAAATACTGCACAAGGCCACATCAAGAATCATGTAGTTGTAGATGTGCCCTTGGACCAACTCAAACTCTTGTTTTACAGACGCAGGCGTACACCAATCTGACAGTAACTTATACAATGTACAGAATCTTTCCCCCGTCGTTTTTCCAATAAATTTGAGCTTTGATCTTTTGGATGTGTTGCATATCTGTACAACTTCACCCTCAATGAAGCCAAAAAAATGATTGTGGCGATTCTTGGATGTGAAGTAGCTTCTTCAAATAATCTAAAAAAAGAATACTTATATATTGCTAGTGTATAATAGTACTAGTTGAAACCTTCCTTGTTTGTTTATTCTCAGTATCATCAACTGCAGATAGCTTCAACTGAGAGTTTCTTCATAACACCTGGACATGGATCGCCACCAAATATTTCTGGTGTCACAGGTACTGTGCACGACTCTTGCCCGATGCAGTACTGTAAAAGACAGAAGAAAAAATAATGCAATTAGCTCAACCAGAAAATAACATCCTTCAGCGGGTGCTGCTTGAAAGAGGAAAAACTTAACGCGATCATGTCCAAGGGAACAATGCAATAGGAGCTTATTTTCTAGAAAAAACAGTATAAAATTCAATTTTGACAGCTACAACTAGTTATGATTGTGAATTTTTCACCAAGTTGTTCTACTGGAAATATGGCAGTAAAATCACGAGCAAGATTTAATACCTTTTCAAAAGCATCGTATGAGTGATGGGCATGGCAGCTTCCTTCCCTGAAGATTCCACAAACCCCCTGTGGTGTTCCAAAGCTTGCAAATTTGATTGAAGTAATCTTTTGACCAGGAGCACAACTTAAGTGCGCTCTAGGCCTGAGTGGTTTGTCAACTTTCCCAGATGCTTGCATCTGCCAATTCACTAACTGTGGTTGCCATTCATTTATATCTGCGCAAACACTTGCTAGTTCTCTCTTGACCAAAGAGATTGCATTGGGATCCCCTCCCCATTCCTCAAATACAACTAACAAGTTTCCAGTAGGATGCAGCCAAGAACGAGGCACGTGATACCTGAATATCATGATTACGAGTTAATAGCGAGCTTCTTGTTACATCAGAGGAAAATGCACCAAAAGGTTTGTCATTACTTACCATCTCTGTGTGGCCTCTCCACAGTTACTTTGGCACTTATCCTCATTAAAGTAGCCTGCATAGTTACAAGCACCACAAGTACCAGATGCTTTATATCCAGGCCAGTATCGTCCAATGCTTTGTCCGTTTATCCACACTTGACCTTTGCCCATGGCATTCATATCTAAAGCCAAAGGCTCATTTCCAGCTGGAGCATTGAAAGTGGTCTGAAAATATGAAGAGGTTGATATGAAAATTATTACAGTAAAATAAAGCACTTCACCACTACAGGTTACTCTAATAATTGAGCTTAAGATAAACCAAATAAGAAGGCATAGATATGAGTTATGCACCTTAAACCACGTGAGAGGCTGTCTCTGAGCCACCAAAGAGCCTTCAACCCACTCAACGGACGAGCTGCCACTGAGCGAATGAAGATTCAAGGCTTCTCCTTTTAGACCAACCTGGTGAATAAAGTTAAAAATCAAATAAACTGCTGTTAAAGCAACCAAATTATCTGTTGGAACGTTTCGAAAAGACAAACCTTGTAAGACCATTTCTGCCATGTTAAATCTCTTTTGCCCTCGTCAAGACCACTGAGTGAAACTGGTCCAAGAATACCAGTGTTCCATGTCTCAAAATGTGGGCCAATATTCTGAGCTCAAGCACAAGTAAAAACAAGCCAAGTGAACATGTGTACTTGAAGTACCAAAATGTGACTCTAAATTAGTTTTGCGTGTGTGTGCAGTCCTTAGAACCATGCAACTGCCTATGAGGATTAAGAAGAGGGAAATGGAGAGAGGACAAACCGGAAGACCAACAGCAATACTTAGCAGAGAAATCTTGTTTACACCAGGTCTCAGATTTACTGCTTTATTGAAAGTAATTTTCTGGCTTTTTAGACTTCCATATACAGTTCCTGCGAAAAAGAAAAGAAGATTTAACGAACTGAGATGTAATATAATTAACTGCGGTTATACCGTGTGGTGATGATGGCTTATTTTTTATTCTCACATAAATTATATAGTTGCTTGAGGGTAGTGTGTTACCCCTACCTGGGTTAGAGAGGTTGTTTCCAAATAGACCCCCCATCCTTCCCTCCAAGAACTTCCACCTTGCTCTTGGGGAGACTCGAACTCACAACCTCTTGGTGGGAAGTGGGGGTTGCTTGCCATCAGAGCAACCCCTCTTGTCTAACTGATATAAAGTAAACAAAACTCTAATACTGTTTCATCATTTTTCTTAGTATTTCCTTAAATTTTGAAGGATCAGAGCAGAACTAAAGATTCAAGTGTAAAGCGCATGAAAAACAAACGATCATGTGACAATACCTGCTAATTGACCATTCACAAAAACATGCAAAGCAGGACCAGCTGAAGAGACTCTAAGCCAAGGCCATTTTCCGCTTCTCAAAAACCCTTCTCTTGGATCAATCTTGACACTGAAGATAGACATAAATGATCTTAAACTTGTGTGGAAGCTAAAGTAATTAAAATGTCATTAATTTTCCCAATTTTGACATACAAAGCAGCAATCAGAAACTTATCAGGAGTTACGCAAGCACTTACTCGGTCATATACCACAAATAATCCGACACATCTCTTGTTGTATTTATCTGCTCCAGTAACCCAACAACCGTGAAAGTATTGTCTTCATAAGATGCTGGCTCGTCATTGTATGACTGCCAAGAAAATCCCCTATTTACTGGAGTCATCTTCATCAGAGCACTTTGAGCACCAACCTTCACATGGAATTAGGAGAACTGTCAGTCGCAGTACGGGGTAAGAGGTAACGAATTCTCTTTTCCGTAACTCATTAATGTTTACTAAGACTTTGAGATGCAATTTCATTGTTATGCATCAACTAGCGTGAATACTTAATGCAGAAAGTCACTTCTCACCCTTGCAGTATTGTATACGGTGTTCCTGCAGTCCGGTAGAATGCTGATAGACCAGGGTGGTAAGTTATAATGCCTGTTCGCAAAGGCCACTGTAGCAAAAGAATGTTGGTTGTAGTTTGCAAGGAATGCAGCACAAGCCCCAGACTTCGACCTAAAAACACGGGCCTGCAGAAGAATTGCAGTTACTTTGACTTCAGATTTAGTCATATATACGTCGACTGTTGAAGAATTGAAACAAAGCTTACCTCTTGATAGTGTCCAAGAGATGTCACAGTTGGATCACCAGATACCAAAGCTGGTTCACAAAGCTTTATTGCTCTATGCAGATCTTTCAAATGACCCCACTTAGGTTGCCGTAATAATCCTAACGATCAAAAGGAAAAATAACTTCAGTTGGCTAAACAGTCTATTTCTTCAGCTTCTTCTGTTTTGTTCTTAAGCGTCTTATTACAAGCGGTAAACCATGGGCTTAAACCTCATAATAAAGAAATTTGCCTTTTTGCATGAATAACCAAACTTGAAAGTGTGATAGCATATTTATTGCAGAACACGACTCGTCAAAGCAATCACATTAGATACAACAACAACAAAAAACCCATTGTTGTCCCACAAATGGGGTCTGGGAAAGGTAGTGCGTAAGCAGACCTTACCCCTACCTTAAAAGGTTAGAGAGGCTGTCTCGGATAGACCTTCCAACCCTCAGCTCAGGAAAAGCAATCACATTAGATGATACAATCAACTTCAGCTAAGCCATCAAAAGCTACTGAAATTTCAAGTACTTTTGTCACTAGCTTTTGCTTCAAATGCAGCTGTAACACCATCATATTGTTAGCTGTTTGCCATAATTTTCATGCCATATTTGATTTTCCTTTCTCTTGAAGGAAAAGGGCAATATAATTACCTAAAGTAGGTTTCCTTTTTGTAAAAGGAAATTGTAAACTCTTCTATATTTGGCTAGTCCCTTTTCTTATAGGAAAATGTTTGGACTTCTATAAATTGAGTATCCTTCCTTCTCATTCAGTAGCATTCACAATGTAGCCATAGGGGGCTTGAGAGTAGTGTTTAGGGGAAGAACTTTTCCGGGACAAGTGTTAGTGTGTCACTTGTGTTTGCCTCTTCGTGAGGTTGTTCTCTCGATATTTTGTACTCTCTTTTTATTATAGTGGATTGCTCATCTCCGTTATGGACGTAGGTCAATTGACCGAACCACGTTAAATATTTGTGTCTCTTTTGGTAGATTTCTCTTGTGTTGTTGATTTATCGTCGTTAAAGGTTTGGTTTGCTAGCTTCCGCATGACACATGTTTTTTTCGGTCCTAACACATATACCTACTGGTTGGCTTTTCCATTAGATTCATAACAGGTGGTAACCTCAAAGCATTCCGCCTCAATTACAACAGCGAACAATTGTTACTCTTTTCAAACAAAACAACATGGTCAAAGAGTACACTTCTCCATGGTTATGAAATGATAGAATTCTGATGCTTATGCTCCTCCTTAAATGAAGATAATTAGCAGACTCAAATTTACAAGAAAAAAGTGCATACCAAATTCATCAAGTGGTGCATCATAATCATAACTAGTAGCAATAAATGGGCCACCAGCAGTCCTGCCAAAGTTTGTTCCTCCATGATACTGAAACACGAAAGAAATAAACATCATAAAACAATGTTCTTTGATTCATAAGCAATAATAAAAGGTCAGCCCCGTGCACTAAGCTCTCGCCATGTGCGGGATCCGGTGAAGGGCCAGACCACAAAACAAAGGTGAATTGTAAGCAGTCTTGCCCTGCAATTCTGCAAGAGGCTATAACTTATGAAAATTAAATAAATAAATCAAAAACTCAGATATACCATGTAGTAATTGATAAATGAGCCCCCAGTCTGTATAAATTTAGCAACCCCAAATGCTAAGTCCTCAACAGGACGATAAGGAACTGGACCTCCAAATTCAGTGAACCTACAAAAATTAATAATATAAAATTATTTCCAACATGAACTGTTGCTAAGATGTAAAATAAGAAACTGATCATTTATTGCTTCTGAAATATGTATTTACAAAATTTACCAGGCAGTCCAGGCTTCTGTCCACATCTTGGGTTTATAATCCTTGTTTGGTGAGAAGGTGTCACAGTAGAAACCATTGCAAGTATTAACCTAAACATTGGAAAGAGATACATTTTGAGTAAGATAATTAAGGAAGAAATATTAGAAATAGTACTAACTTAACAAAACAAATGACACTATTAGCATTTGAAAATCAAACAAATTTCTTTAACCATGATCTTTTCAAGAATTTTTAATTTCTTAATGAAGTGGTTGTAATTTAAAGTAGTTATATATACATTTTCTATTTAGATGTCCAAACTCTCACAAAAAATACATGCATTTGCCCTGCCTGCCTCACCGGATTTTGGCCCTTTTTACGGTGCCTGTAAACCTATAGTTTTTCTGTAAAACTAAATATTTTATGCATATATTTTATTATTTGTTGGCCAGGTCCTCATGCATCAAAAAAGATGATTGGTGCACTTGGACGAAAGGTATTTATCCAAAGGAACGTGAATCAGTTCCCACTTAGTACTTCTTTTATCTCATTTTTTCGATAGTGCACCCATATTTTAAAAATTCTAGATCAGCATCTTCCTCACCCTTGTTTATTCAGTTTATTATTTACTAATTAGATGCAGAAAAAGTTATGTCACTAATAAAAAATAAGAAATCACAAATAAAAAAATAAGAAAACAAAGTAGTAGTATTATAGAACTTATTCCCTAAATATTTTTACATTTACACTATAAATAAAGCAAGACAAGGAATTACTGTACTAATTTTGGTTGATTCAATAATAGGATTAAAGTTAAAAAGGTGTATTCATATTTGGTAAGAGACAAATTAACATGCTCTCAAGTCGGTGATAAAACGACAGGAGAACAGACAGGTATTTTATTTGTAAACAAAAGACACACCATGTGCAGAAATTAAATTATGAAGAATGAGAAAAATAATAAAAACGACAAACAAGAAAGAGCAAATTAATGAGTTGTTATAGGGGCAAAACTTACGACAGGATCTGGAGCATCATCTTGCTTGCACATGACCCATGGGACACCTGTCCCAAGATCCAACGCCATTTTTGCTGCCCATTCTGAGTAAGATTTACCTGCTGCACCTAGCCTCAACTCCATTGGTCCATATTCATTCTCAATCTGCCAATTAAATGGCCATTTCGACATAAGAATGGTGAAATTTCAAAAAAAAAAAAAAAAAAAGTGAACATAAGTAGGCGTTTGGACATAAGAATTGTAAAATTCTAAAAAATGGTGAAATTTCTTTAAGTGAAAATGGTATTTCAAATTTAGAATTGTGTTTGGACATAAATTCAATTTGAGTTGTTTTTGAAGTTATTGTGAGTGATTTAGTGATTTGAGTGAAAATTTTGAAAACGATTTTTTGTAGTTTTTTAATTTTTTGAAAATTTTCAAAATGCATTTTAAGTGAAAATTTAAAGTTTTATAAACAAACATTTTGAAAAATCTTTCATCAAATTTTATGTCCAAAAGAACACTAAGAATTGTGAAATTTCAAAAAAAAAATTAAATGAAAATAGTATTTGAGTGGCTCTTGAATTTTTGCGAGTAATTTAAAGTGAAAATTTTAAAAATATAATTTTTGAAGCTTTTCAAATTTTCGAAAATTTCCCAAATTTAAATTGAAGTGAAATTATTTCATGCCCAGACTCTAATTCTGGAAAAAAGTAAAAAAAAAAAAAGTGAAAAATTTATAATGGCCAAACGGGCCATAAGTTGAATCAAAGAAAAAAGATTACTTTCATCAATTTACCGCTCATTTTTAGCTGTAGGAAACAAATTGTACTGGAATTAAGGAAAATAGAAAGGGATGAAGAACTTTTTTAACAACCTGTGATAGTATTATAGGGCCACCTTGAGATTCATATAGCCTTTCTGCTTTCATCATATTAACAATCTTGGTAGTAAACTTTTGCATTGCAGCCTTTGTTATAGTAGCAATTTAGGCATGAAAAGAAATAGAGCCAATATTAGAAACCAATAACAATCAAAGTAATATTTACAAATTTATAACTACATTTTTTTTAATCTAATTACCTTGAAAGGCCCATTATCTGTTCTGAAACTGATACCTGGAACATACTTGAGCCAAACAGGGAAACCCCTAAAATTGAAACATTAATAAAGCAAATCAAGAACTTAACTTTAAGCCAAAATGAGTAATTACAGTTTTAGGCAGATAGGATAAGAAGTTTGAGCCATATATACCCAAAATTCCATTCAGCACAAGCGTAAGGTCCAACTCTGAGATGCACATAAAGTCCTGCTTGGTGTACTAGCTTAATAAACTTTACTAGATCATATCTTTCTTCAAAGTAATACTGTAAAATGAAAGAAAAAGAAGAGAAAATTGCATATTAGTATAATTAAATCATGAAAAATCATCACTAAAAATCTCAGCTTTACTCACTTTGCCTTGTTCAGGCTCATGACCATTCCAGAAAACATAAGTCTGAATCACATCTATGCCTCCTTTTTTTGCCTTCTGAATAAGATCCGGCCACATCTGTGCAATACCAAACAAGGAATTTAAAGACACCATTTTGCCAAAAGAAAATAAAAGACACTAAGCTTTCATTGTGTGGAGTGTGGGAAAAGAGCCAGACTATAAGGGTGGGTCTATGGTACGCAGGTTAAGGCGGTCTGGTGCACTAAGTGGTCATTGTGCAGAGTGTCGGAAAAGGGTCATACTACAAGATGGGTCTATCTGCATTTCTGTAAAATGCTGATTCACAGCTCGAAAACGTGATCTTATAGCAGCAACTTTAGCAGTTAGACCAAAACTCCTATTATTTGCCAAAAGAAAATTTTGAACAAAAAATAGGTCATAACATAAAACAAAGTGCATTGTATACCTCAGGAGTGCTTCTTGGGTAGTGAATGGATCCAGAAATAAGAATTCTCTTTTGGCCATTTATAATGATAGAGTTGCGGTCATAAGATACAGAAGCTAATCCAGAAAAAACCCACGAACCCAATAATGTTAACAGCATCAGCAACACATTCGACATTATTTGCCTCGAAACCATGTTCATTAGCATCAAGAACTCAGTCCCAAGTCTCAAGCTTCTGTCTTTACAAAAAATGACCTTTATTCCCAACCTTATCCCTTCTTTTCTTGCTACACTTTATTCTATAACGCTATTATCTATAAAGAAAAAACATTAGGAGCGGGAAAGGAAAACAGCTGTGTTTAATTAGTCAAAAAATCTCTTTTCTTTTCCCCTTCTTGGACAGCGTTTAAGAGAAGAAAAGTTGAGAGAGTGTGTGATGAAATGAGGACTTGGGACTTCGGCAAAAAAATTGTGCTTTTTGCAGGCTGTTTATAAACAACACAAGTACGGATTAGTTTGAAAGTGAAAGTGGGACCATTTTTTAACTGTACCACAAAAATGGGTCCCATATTTGGCGTTTCCTACGCTTTTCATAAAGCTCATCACTGCAACAAATTTATTATAGATCTGAATTCTGATGATCTACATATAGAAAATCATAGTAACTGATAAATTGACTTAAAGATATGTATTAGGAGTAATTGATTAGTTATAATTAAATGATAATAACTTATATACAGAACAGTTTTTTGTCTGGTTGAAAGTTTCCTCTCCATGCAATTCTGACAAATAATAGGTAAATATATACTACGAAAGTCATTTTCAAGTATATATTTTTTACAAAATAGGTTACTTTTTAAATTGTAATGGAAAAGTTTTTCTTAAAAGAATTTTATCAGAGTTATGATAACGCTAGCAAATCAGATAGAGTTTTAACGAAATTTTTGAGAAAAAAGTCTCAAATATAAAAATATATAAATGTTGACTCGAGTAGTGATATGAAAATATTGTTGGATATTTAGGAAGAAAATTATTTTTCCCTTGTTTCTTAAAGCAATTTTCAAACAATATTTACGGTGATATCTAACGCACCCGTAAATTAATTACACAATAACAGCTGTTTGACTCTTTTATTTCTTTTTCTTTTTATTTTTTACACATCTTTGTTTGGTTCTGTTAGAAAAAGCGAACTTTAACACGGTGTTTCAAGCAGATGTACAAAGATTCTCAACTGTTCCCGCCTTATTGGCCGGAGCTTTATGTTTGTTCTCGGGGCCGCTTTCTCAATCGCATAAAACGCAATTACAACTGTCTCTATACATATGGTCTCATATAATTGGATCGTGTCTTTCACGTGTCGGTTAAAGCGTATGATAGAAATTCTCCTACCAAAATACACTGTAGTTTGTGTAATTGGCCTGTCGTGTGCGGCTAAAAATTTTAAGTAATAAAAATCAAAGCTACTTATATTAATCTTACTAATCTACTCCCTCCGCTTCATAATAAGTGTCCAATTTACTTTTAGCACACTTATTAAGAAGAATATTAAATTCTATATAAAAATTACATACTATGACTAAACTATCCCTAATTAAATATTTAATGTGAATAGTAAGAAATCTTTTTAGGGATATATATATATAGATGTTCTTTTGTAAAAATAAATTGAATTCTTTCTTAATTACATAACTAAACATTTATTTTGAATCAAAATAAAAAAGTAAATTGGACACTTATTATGAACTGAATGGAGTACTAATCTTATGGTGTCGTGTCGTTTCGAATTTTAAATTTTGACTTCGATTTTTTTAAAAAAAAATTGTGTGTACGGATTCTTTTTTCTTTTGGCAGAGTTAGAAAATTATGTTTAGTAACTTCCAATAAAAAAATTAAAGAATTAATCGAAATAGCCACCCAGCTAACCACTTAAACTAAAATACGATGGATACATAATTTATATATATATATATATATATAAAGTTAAAAACTCATAAATTAAAATTAAGTTACAAATTTAATTTCAAAACTTGAAACAAACAGAAATAAAACTCATAGGTCTTCTAGAAGAAGTTCCAAGAATATCTCATAGGCTAGGAAGTAGATATTTACGCTACTAGTTATTTATTCAACAATTTTTGTGCTTCAATAAACTACTGAAGGAGCGATGACATGATTCATTTTACAGGTAAAAACGAATTTTAAAAGGAAATGTTAAGTAGACGTTACAACTCATGTTTGAATGCTGTAAAAGTATCAAATTGTTGAACAGTTTCTAATAGCAGCATTTGTAACAAATTAAAAAACCTGAAAATGTGGATTTTATTTTCAGTTTTCGGATTAATGTATTTTAACTTCCAAAATCTTATGGCATTGCCAACTAACTATTTATGGGCAATAATGGACGTACACATCTTTAAGTATAGACAATGTTTTTAATTAATTCCCCCATTTTCAGGTAAATGGTTCCCCTTAAAATTCTTGTATGTTAGCTTATGATGGGCAAGTACATGATATATGGAATTAGGAGCCTCCAAATATAGTACTAATAATAATGGAAATTATAATGCTGATTTCAGGTATAATAGCGGCCAAAATTAATATTTTTATTAAGTTCGAAATATAATATTTTTATTTGTTTAGTAAATTTATAAATACATAAACGGGAACTGAACTAAAATTTCAGTTCTCTGCACTTAGTATGTAGTACCATAAATTCTCAGCTAACTCCCATTCTCCTCTCCTTCCTCGAACCAACTGACCTCGTATAATATTGAATCTATTTTTTCTTCAACATATTATATGTTTCCCTGTGATTCCTGGGGAAGAATTGATTTGTTCACTTGAAGATTGAGACGAAAAATGAATTAACAATAATATTAATAATAATATGATAATATTATAGTATCCGTTATTTGGTCGGATCATGTGAGTTAAATATACTTTCATGTAGCTTCTGAGAGCTCGGCCTCAATCAGATTGACAGATTGTCCAAAGTGGTTGGTCAAAATATTAGTATTATAATTTTTCGTGTGCATGCTTCTAATTAGCCATGGGAACAAGTATGAGTCAACTTATTAATTGATCGAAGAAAAGCTAATAAAATTCATATAAACAACTGACAGCTAACGAAGATGAGACCATGTGGCACCAGAGAGGTAGGCAGGATTTTATTTCATTAAAAAAATAAAATACTGTTCCTTCCGGTCCAAAATAAGTGATTTTTTAGATATTTTCACACATATTAAGAAAGTCACCTTTTAGCATTAATTAGCAATAGAATTGACCAATTTAACCTTATTATCTCACATAAACACTCATAACACATATTCCAACACTATTTACTCCAAGGATAATATAGGAAAAATATCATTAAGTCATTCTTGAAATCCGAAAAAAATCACTTATTTTGGACCACAAAAAAAATGCCAAAAAATTACTTATTTTGCATCGGAAGAAGTATAACAATATGGAAAATAACAAGTTGATAGAGTAACACAAGCAAATTCGATCACTCAGAAATTATAAATTAAAGTTATAGTTCAATTCCAGTATAATCTAATTTTTAAACTGAAGATGCTTTAAAAGTATGCAGAAATGTAAGGAGATAGTTTCGATACCCCACCCCTTTTGGGGTGAAAATGAAAATGCTGACCAATAGAGCAAGTACACTTGTTTTTTTAATGGTGTCATTTTAATTATATATTCTTTTTCTAAATTTATTATTTATATGTGTATTTATTAAGATTTTTTGGTGAGGCGGTGTCGGATGACATTTTTTTGGTTTTTTTTTTTGTCAATATTCCCATTTTAATTTATTGTTCAGGGTGCAATTTATTGTCCCATTCAAAATTATGTGAAGATATTGTTTAGAGCAACTCAACATATGCTTAACTGGTTGATTATATACGTGTCCCAGAACTATTCATTCAGTCTCAGAAAGAATCATACTAGAATATAGTAGTATATATGATTCTTTAGAACCTTTTTTTAACATACTTTTAGTTGTAATTTACTGTATGTTTTACATTTAATAAATATGTATTATGAACTTCGTTAAAAAAATTGATGTTTGCTTTTAAAAAATATATTTAGAAGTATTTTTTAAAAGATTGGTTAAATATTAATTGATGTTCAAAAGAAACTCATTCAGCCAGTGGTCCTGTCATGGAACTAAGGACTTTAGGCGCTTTTATGGAGAAATGGAGAAAAGTGATACATCCGCACAGCTTTTTCTAGCTTTTGATTACATAAAAAATTACACTTTGGCTTTTCAATGGTTGGCACAGTGGAGAACCACTTTAGCAGAAAAATTTCCTTAAATATAAGTAGACGTTTGGAGTTTGGACATAAAAATTACTATTATAATTAAAAGAAAAACTAGTATAGGACCGTGCGATGCGCAGTAAGTAATAAGAATTATTAATAATATAATTATAATCGGAATTGTTTGATTGTAAAATATTTTTTGATTTAATAAGGTACAATTTGTATGTTAGGCGGCAATACAATATATACAATAATAAAATATTTATTAAATAAAAGGTAGATATATAGTTAACAAATAAGTTTTTGTTATATATATATTATTTTTTATATTAACCAATATTTAATACTAGATTTTTTGTGATATATGCGAAGAGTAATAATTTGTTACTGTTGAATTAATTTATATTGTTGTTAATAATAATAAAATTTTGAACGGATAAAATATGTGGTAAAGTAAATGCGTGATTTTAACGGGGTGAGTAAACTTTATGTGAATATTTCAATCCTAACATAGTTACTGCCATATTATTTATCTATGTTACTTCTCCAACGATTGCCTCGACTGTTTTATATAAATGTGTAGTAACAGTTCAGACTCACAAAAAGGAATATAAGTGAAGTTTAAATTTTCAATTAGAAAAAATACTTTATTGTATGACGACTGATGCAGCAATAAAGTAGCTATGTTGGCTGATGTCTTTGCAATATCGATGAATTCGTTATCTGTATTAGATCCCTATAAATTGAAGGGAAAAAATTGAGGTTAAGTAGTAAACGTTAACTTCGTATTAGTTTGTTCAAAGATAACAATTTAGAATACGGTTCATTTGATGCTTCTTTGTGGCTAAAGTTGTGGCAAAAGTTGGCTGTCATATTTAATTTTAACATTTTAGTTTTAAGAAATGCATAAACAATACATTAAACAATAAACTTAAGCCACGTGATTTCTTCCAATATGGTTAAGCTTAAAAATTTTGTAATGTTAGTATGATAAATTTGTATAATGTTAAGATCAGTTGAAACCTCGGACAGGAATCGAGTAATTAATATTCACTCGTAGTTTGAAGGCGGCTACCAACGAACCTGGTTGTCGATGAGAACGAACAGTTTCTGGGAAGTGTTTCAGGTTATACACTACGCATAGCTACATGTACGACTTGGAAGATAACACTATTGCAAATATACAAAGGACCAACCTTCAAACTGTCGTGGTCTTACTCAAGGGCTTAAAGAGTTGCTAAACTTTGATTTCATGGATAGTGTACCAACTGAAGGTGTAATTAAAGCCCAGGAGCTGTTGTTAGCGCTTGTTATCGTTGATGAAGATGTTAAGTTAACCAAAGTGGGTGGAAAAATGAGTGAGTTTCATGTAATACCTATGTTGTCCAACATGATTATTGCCTCTGACAAGTACAATTGCTCTGCGAAGATAATAAGAATTGCTGCAATGAAATATGTAGGTAATTCAGTGTTCCATCATCCATGGGTGCAGCAGTTGAACTCGATAATTTTTGCAAGGACAACTAAATAATAAGAAGATGTATTATAATGAGAGGCAAATTATCGTTTAAATCACTCAGATACATAGTGGAAGCATAGAAATGACATGCCCGCTTTGCAAGTTTGTTTCTAGCATGTGATTCACTATTAAACACATTCAAGGCAGGAATTGGGAACAACTACTTGTTACCTTCCACATCTATAATGTGCTGCAACGCAAATAATAAATTTAAATTAACAAAAAAAAATATTACAGAATAATGTTGTTGGAAAATAGGCATAATTTGAGCTAGTAAGATGGTTGTGTAGCTTGGTTGTTAAGTAAATAAATATAACTTGACGATTCGTACCAAAATTTGAGTGACGTACAAAACTGTAATAGTTTTGTTGAAGAAATCCATACTAAGATTACAAACCCTCTCCTTAAGCCAAGTGGTATCCCAAAAAATGTCACATGGCACAATTAGTTATTTAGTTTATAATTAGTTATTAATTATTATTTTTAAATTTAAATATATATAAAAAATAATAATAAAATAAAACACTACCTTATATATACTACTAAGCAAGCTGGTGGTTGATCAGGACAAACAACTCTTGGGTAGTTCTTCCGGTTATACACTGAACATATCTACTACTTGCCGTGCATGAATATGAAAGGATACATGCAAACTTCATTTCTATACTCCAAATATCTACTGCTACGTACTAAGACATGAAGCTAACACTAATAAGTTAAGAAAACAAATAGAAAAAACTCAAAGTAAAAGAAAACACTACTTAGAAACGTATATATAATTAGCACTACAACAAATTAACGTTCACTTTACTTAATCTTGGACATATTTTCTTCAGCAACAGCAGTAACATAACTAACTACAGCTTTAGTTCCTTCAGCAATAGCATGCTTCCCAAGTTCTCCACGCAACACCATCTTCACAACACCCTGAATCTCCCTCGACGACAACATTGTCCTCCATACGTACTTTGGCAACGTTGTTGCTAGGGCTATGCACGGATCAGATCGAATCGAAATTAGCATATTTCAGATACGGATTACGGATTTCGGATTCTGAAAACGGCAATCTGAGTCCGATCCTAATTCACATTGGATCGGATTTTAAACTTTGGATCGGATAATATTTATGATTGTTGGATTGAATCCGAATTAACCTTGACAAACTTACTTTGCATTATGAAGGTCTTGAATCAAATGTCAGTTTTACCAAACAAACCAAGTAGCTTCCTTGTCTATCTTGAATCTCTTCCTCATTTTTTATCTACCAAAACAAACAAAAATTCAAAATACAATTTGAAGTAGAAAAATAGAAAATGAAAGAAAAATAAAAAATAGAACATAAAGACAAATTGATAAAGAACAAAAACAGAATCCGAAACAGAAAGTGAAGAGAATAAAAGTACTGTTCACTAACATTAATTTGAAAGATATGTTGTCATCCACTAACCAATCTTTGCTAATTTCTTAGAATAAACAAAAGCAAAAGAATAAATGTTTCTCTTTCCACCTTTATTTTACTACTTTGTCAAAAAGACATGTTTCTTGTAGTGAAAAAAGAAGAAGCCAATAATAAATAAAGTTAGAGAAAATGCCAGGCTTACCGTCAGAAGCTTGGGCGACGTCGGAGTATCGGACCGAGATGAAGACTTCGAGTCTCGACTCTCGAGAAGACTGAGGCAAGGCAATGAGCGCTCTGAAGTCTGCCCGTTCTTGTTGTTTATTTTCTCTCTCTTGTGTTTCGTCAGTGAGTGGTGTGACAAATACTTGGAGAGTTTCTTCGACCAACTTCCTGGCGGTGACTGTGGTACTCACTCTTTCGTTACTCTTCTTTAGTGCCATTGTTTGGTTTCTCTTGTTAGATTTGTTCTCTCTTGGGATTTTTTAGACAGGTTTTGAGGGTGCTTCTTGAGAAAACTGCAGGCTTTATGAAGTGAGATTTTGTCAACAAAGAACGGTTAAAGATTATGTGTGTAAAAAAATGGATATGGCGGAGGAAGTTAACAGAAACGTGGGTTACATCTGGGATATACATCAAATACGGTTCTAGCGGAGAATTCAACATATATACTCTTCGTTACACGTTCATTTAATTTTTACTTTATAAATTTCTAAAATCAGATAAAATATTGAAGTTTGAAAGGTTTTTGTTTTCCCCCAATGTTCATTTAATAATTTTAAAAAAATATAAATTCTGAAATTTCCAAGATAAGGTGTACTGAACGGTTTGTTTTTCCCATATTCATTTAATAATTTTTTAAAATTTTAAATTCCGAAAATCAGAAGAGAAGGTGTACCGGTTATGATGTGAACGATTTTCAAATATTTTTTCATGGATTAAAATAAAGGAAAAATCCTATTAAAAAATAAATTCAACCTACTAAGTGAACTTCCTAATAAGTTGGAGCCATGTGTGAATGTGCCAAGTGTCAGATTAGTAGTTTTCTACTTGGCTTCATGAGAGGCTTCTTTTCTTGGCTTTTAATTATAGATAGATATTTGGATTCAAGTTGAAAATTTATTTAAAATTTGAAATTATGTTTAGATATGCATTTCACTTGAAAAAAATATTGTAGTTTTGTGAGCGGAGGAAAAAGTTAATATAGAAGATAGATGAAATCGATCAAACATATTATACATTGCATTCTGACTCAAACTATATATGTATAATTGAAATTCTTAAACATGTGTATTGTCACACCTCCCATTTTACTACCCCGCACAAGTGTAAGGTATAAATACACTTGTAGGGTATACCCCGACGCTCAATTACCCGAGACGGATAAAATAACGTAAGGGAAGGAGTTTTTCCAATTTAAGGACAATCGGTTCGGGATATATTTAGAGATTATTCAGAGTCGCCACTTGGGAATGACAATGGTGTCCCAAGTCACCGGTTAATCCCGAATCCGAGGAATTTTTGACTCTTTGAAATGTCTGCGAAGCAGAGATCCGGATAAGGAACTCTGTTAACCCGGGAGAAGGTGTTAGGCACTCCCGGATTCCGTGGTTTTAGCACGGTCGCTCCACTGTCGTTCTTGACTTTTGTTTGACTTAGTTATAGATTTTAACAACATAATATGATTTTCGCGTTAAATATTATTTTTAGGAATTTTGCGACATCGCGGAAACACGCCTCGAGTCATACCGCAACCAGTACGCCTATGACTTTTGGAGTATTTCGGCTTTGCCGAGATTTGGATTTGAGTCGCACCAAGTGCACACTCGTTCATAGGAAGGTAAATTAAAATCGTGCCCTAAAGTAACGTCTATCGGCTTTTAAATCTTTTGGGATAAGCTATGGAATTATCTATTAGCTTTCCCGGGTCTATTTATATTATATCGTTACTAAATGGGGCCCCGATGTTATTCGGGCGAGGCTCGTCCCAAATTATTTGTTAAAGGATACTAACATTTGGCTAAGTTTTCTATATTTTGTTTTTACCTTAATCGTAATACTAATTCTATAATAATCCAGGCCCGTCGAATTTCTTATTACTTATTGGGCCTGGTCTTCTTTTCGTTTAACATAGATCATTATTGGTCCAGGCCTTTAAGGCCCAGGCAGCCTCCAGGTTGTTTTGGGGCTTAAGCTTGCTGCCTTATTAACTTCACATTGGAGTTTAGAGATGGTTTGCATAATGAGCCAAAAAAAACTGATAAAATGTGATACGAAATAACAGTAAATGCAAGAACTATAAAACGTTAATCAACTGTATTTAAGAGTTGAAATTAAATTGATTTTATTCATTGAAAGAAATAGAGCTATTGTACAGGAAATTCTATAGTTACAACTAATTAGAAGAACTAATTTAACAGGCTACTTTTATCCACCCCTCTGTTGATCTAATTGCCAGCCATACTACCAGATTACTACACTAAAGGTATTTGCACAATGTTTATTATTAGAGTTTGCTAGTTGCTGTTTAAAGGTTGGAAATAATTCTAAAAGACTGTCTATTATAAGAAATCGAAGAATAATTGAACCGATTTAACTACAAATTATTTGACCACATGATTAACTACACCCTTCATCAACATCAATTCATCCTATTTTGAACCCCTTCGATATCTAATCACTTCCTCTATTAGGTATGCATAACTGGATTTTGACCCTTAGAAATTCGGTTACTCAATTACAGTGATCCTAAGCATCTACGTGATTTTTGAGAAAACGTTCATACTACTGATTTTACCAAGACCTTATTACCAGATTATTAATGTTGCAAAGATTACTAATTAACTTATGTTTTAGAGCATTTTCCTAATCAAACTAAGTGTTAAGCTATCTATGCTACACTACCACTATACTACATATCTATTACATTGTATCTGTTCTTCCTTGATCTCTGTCACGCTATACTACAAATTAGAAATGAATTACAAGTAGACAAATGAATAACTTAAAATCTTCATTTCATTCAACGGAATCTCTACAGCTCATACTGGATAGAAGAATACCTGGATCAAATGGAAAAGAAAATCCGATGAGTCTAAGGGATGAAGAAGTAAGTAATCAGCAGTGGTTTACAAAGCAATGCAACAGTGAAGACACAGCAACAGCAACACAGCAACAATAGGAAAATAACCCAGCAAAACGAGCTAAGAAACCCAGCAAGAATAGATTAAACCCAAAGCTCGCACACGGAATTTCCAGAATTAATGACTGCTGAATTGCTATGTTTTCCTAGTATTTCTTCTCAACAATTGGTTCAAGTATGAATTTCAGATTGTTCTACTGTGTATCCCCCTCTTTTCAGCCCCTTTTAGAGATATTTATAGCTAACCTTTTAGGGCTGAATACTTGGGGAGGAAGTATTGGGATTAATCCCACTTCCCCCCTCCTAAAATTACCTATTCTACACTTTGGTCCCATTTTCAGTTACTAAAACCCTTCCAGCATGTGCTGGAAGGTTCCAAAAGATTCCTTTTAGGGCCTTTTACTAGTATATCCCTAAAGGTTTGAGATTTTTACAGATTTCCCATTTTTAGGAGACCATTATACCCCTAAATCTCTGCAAAATTGCAGAAATCAGGAGCATAAATGACTCCGTTACCCTTTTAAGTTCTAAACTATTACTAATTTACCTTTTTAATACCCAATTATGCCCCTGAGGGCACTGCTGATTTACCAGCTATGCCTAGGGCAGACTTCAACTAATTTTGCACCTATTTAATTAATAGCCAGCCCTGGCATTAATATTTAAGGGCTGGCCAGCTTTATTCTTAAGGACTATTTCAATTTTAGCCATTTTTAAACTAATTTCAGTCAATTAAGACCAATTTATTCCTAATTAAAGCTAATTGCAGGCATAGCCTGTTCTGTTATTATGATTAACCTATTTAAAAGTTAGCCAGTCTCAAGTTGAGACTTAGCTTGGGCTATCAAAGCCTCATACTGAACAGCTAGGCCCAAAACCTTTACAGGTTTGGCCATTTGCTGTTCAGGGCTCATTATAGAGCCTGGGCTAGTCTGCATTTGCAGACATAGCCCTTTGCACAACCAGCCACTGTTAAACAGTGAGCTGTGTGTTAGGGCTCACAGAATTGGTCAACCCTTTGCAAGGTTGACCATTCTTAGGCCAATTATTAAACTTGTAGCCTATTTATGCATTTTCAGTGTTAGCCTATTTAAAAACTAACCACTTATCATGGAACTAGTACTAACAGCTATAACCAATCTTCCTAAGCATGATAGACATTAACAGTGTTCACATTTAACATGTAACTATTGCAAACTTAGCCACTTTAACATACAATTACACACATAACCACATAAAGCCAAATAATGTTCATTGATTAATTAAAATTCAGAAAAGGGGTTTGATAGTGTTGAACTTCAACTAATCAACTCACATAACTTAAATTCATGTAGCAACATATCAATTAACATTAATCAGGCATAGTCACAATCATTTCATGCTAGATGGGCTACTGAAAACCCCAAATCATACATTAGGTTGTTAAGGCTTCTACTAAGACTAAACATATGAAGGCACAGAAAGAAAGGCAATTGAAACACTGCTAGCTAACAAAAGGTAATCTAATACAAGACCAAGCAATTAGACATAATACCAGAATCAAAACATGCATGATGATATAAGAACTACAATATGAGGGACCTTATCAACATAAAACTACCAGCCACAGAACAATTGAACAGAGAAGACAGACAATCAAGCTAACAATCAAGAACCAGTGTATTCAGCAGAAACAGAACACACATATGAGGATGAAGAGGAAATAGGACCCTAGTACTAAACATGATCTTGAAAGAACAGGTTAAGGACATGAAGTGGTCATAATAACTTAAGCCTGATTTCAAACATAAAACAAGGATCAAATGTTATGCTTTTGCCATGAATCAGTACTAAACAGTTAAAGTGACACAAAAGGAGGGACTTCTCAATCTTAGAACAAGAAGCCATGTGATCAAGCCATGCATGTAACAGATAGAGTTCTATCACTTAACAAACCCAAAAGGACACAGGGACACACAAGAGATGAACAAGTTAAAGAGTCGGGGTGGCTACAGAGAAATAGATAGAGACTCACAGCATCAGAAGATAATCAGGAGGGTCCTAGACTAACATGAGAAGCACAGGATTGAGATAACAAGAGATCATAAAATCCACATAACCCTATGACTAACATGTTCAAAGGAACTAATCAAGGATTTAAAAAGGAAACAGGTTAACAGAAGAGAATATACAAGATCCTATACTAATATGAAACTCAAACTCGAGCTAAGAACAGAATCCTTATAACTAGCATATGAAATGCAAATCAATCAGAACATGCAAGGCAAAGATATACAGGGCATATTGAAACAATAATGGAATAAAGAAAAAGAACAGAATATCAGCAGGACTAGTTGATACTTATCATGCGAAGGAACTAAAAGAAAAGAGTAACTGGTAAGCAGAGAAATAGAAGACCCAAAACTATTATGCAAATCAACTACAAAATACAGCAGGGATAACAATCATTGAAGAGAAACAACACAGACAAGTCGAACTAGAGAATATAACTAAACGGAAACAAATCGAGGACAGAAGTATTAAACAGAAACAAAAAGAGAAGCAAATAAAGATCCTATGACTAACATGTGAGACACCCAATCAAAGAAAGCATAGGAATCATTCAAAACACAAAACACGCAGAAGAAGCAGAGGAAAAAGAAACTATACATAAAAGGAAAGGGACTTAACTCGCGGGGCCTGTCCCCCGAGCTTCCTATCCTTTTTCTTCTCTTTTTTATTCTCTAAAAACTCTCCTAAGCCTTCTTCTTGTTTCTCTTTTTCTTTATTCTTTTTCCAGATTTCCAATCTTTTCTGATTCTTCTTTCAGGCTTAAAGACGAGGCCTTTTTTGATTTGAGTTGCAAGAGGGTGTTCAGGGGGTGGTAAAGGCGAGGTCTTGATTGTGTGTTGGATTTGGGGTCGCCGGAGTTAGGGTTCCGGCGACCTTTCTCGGGATATTCGAGGGGTTCTGGGAAGATTCGAAGGTGGAGGCTAGTATGGTTGGGTAGATCTCGTGGAGAAGAATAGAACGGCATTGGTTTGAGATGGGTTCTCATACTTTGGTGGTCACCGGTGTAACTCCGGTGACCGGACTTTTGAAGAACGGGATATTTCTCTGGGATTTTGGGGTATTATGGCAAGAAGAAGAAGAAGAAGATAGGAAGGGATTAGAAAGGCCGGCGACCACCGTGGAAGGTGGTGGCCGCCATGGCCGCCTAGGGTTCTTTGATGAGGAAGATGAGAGACGAAGAGAGGGAGGGGAGAGGCGGCGTCTCTAGGGTTGAAGAAAAATGGCAAAATGAGGCGGCTTATTCAGACACAAGCCTTTTATAGGCGATGTGTCACATGTAATCCAGACCGCTCATTTGATGGAGATCGACGGCTCCTAACGAGCGTTACTTAAACGACAACGTATCGTCACAAACAAAGCTCAGGTTCTCAATCGTCGGATCAACCTAGACGGATGGTTGAGATCAAATCACCATTAATTAATTAAAACTCAAATCCAATTAAATGTCCCAGCCGTTGGATCAATGAGATTGGACGGCTAGGATCAAGTCCCTTAGAGACCTGGACCGGGTCTGCTTTGGGCCTAAGGATTGGGCTGGCTACTTGGATTCACAATTAGCCCAGATTATTACACAACCTATTTTGTATTTTCGGATTTTAAGGATTTTTATATATATTTTCTTTTATACTTTTTTTTTCTTTTCTTTTATGAAAAATTATAAATCCTAATCTACTAATTACTTCTAATTTTCTAATGTTTTTTGCAATTTTTCTGCTATTTTTTCCTTTATTTCTACTAATTAAGCTATTTTACTAATTTCCTAAACTAACAAATTACTTACTACTATTTTTTTTGATTTTTTCTAATTTTTACTTATTCAAACACACAAAAATATAACCAATTTCAAACAAAGCAATTAATTGCACTCAAAAATATATTTATTTTAATTTTGGAATTATTTGCTTGGTGCAAAAATCATGTGCTCACAATGAGTCTAAAACTACTTGTGTTACAAGGTATGACTCAAAGATAAGTGAGCAGTAATGAGAGATTTTTGCACATCGGCATATTCCGTGAAAGCATTTTTTGAAAACCTTTTGACCGCACCCTGCTTCAGAGGTTGCCTACATATCCTGGGTTAAACAGGAATCAGGTCAGTGTAGTTCGGGAAGGTCTGGCAGTTTTAAAAAAAACTACCAGACTCACTGTTGCATTGACACTGTTGAGACCTGCTGACTTACTCCTTATTACACCGGGGGGAAAAATGTAAAATGAAGAAGCTATTCTAAGCTATGATCCTACAATTACAATTGTTCCTAATCTAGCTTTTGCTTTTCTTCCCTTTCCGGTGATGCAGAATCTCCCTTTTTTTGTTGATTTTCTTGTTTTTCTTGATGACTCTCTTTTTTGTTGATTTTCTTGTTTTTCTTGATCTCGAACTGAACCTGCTCAAAACAAAACAACAAACTACCTCTTTTTTTTCTTTTTCTGCCCCAGTGTGGGCTTTTTAACTGTATAAACCATGATGTGCAAAAATATTCCCGTATTTGAAGGTGGGCGCCTAACTGAATTTAAACGTGCAATGCGAATGCAGAAAAATATTCCCGTATTAGAAGGTGGGCGCCTAACAGCAATTTAAACGTGCAATGCGAATGCAGAAAATATTCCCGAATTTGAAGGTGGGCGCCTAACGGAAATTTAAACGTGCAATGCGAATGCAGAAAATATTCCCGAATTTGAAGGTGGGCGCCTAACAGAAATTTAAACGTGCGATGCAAATGCAGAAAATATTCCCGAATTTGAAGGTGGGCGCTAACAGAAATTTAAACGTGCGATGCGAATGCGAAAATATTCCCGAATTTGAAGGTGGGCGCCTAACGAAATTTAAACGTGCAATGCGAATGCGAGAAAATATTCCGAATTTGAAGGTGGGCGCCTAACTGAAATTAAACGTGCAATGCAAATGCGGAAAATATTCCCGAATTTGAAGGTGGGCGCCTATGAAATTTAAACGTGCGATGCGAATGCAGAAAATATTCCGAATTTGAAGGTGGGCGCCTAACGAAATTTAAACGTGCGATGCGAGTGCGAGAAAATATTCCCGAATTTGAAGGTGGGCGCCTAACCGAAATTTAAACGTGCAATGCGAATGCAGAAAGTATTCCCGAATTTGAAGGTGGGCGCCTACAGAAATTTAAACGTGCAATGCGAATGCGAAAAATATTCCCGTATTTGAAGGTGGGCGCCTAACGAAATTTAAACGTGCAATGCGAATGGAGAAAATATTCCCGAATTTGAAGGTGGGCGCCTAACGAAATTTAAACGTGCAATGCGAATGCAGAAAGTATTCCCGAATTTGAAGGTGGGCGCCTAACATAAATTTAAACGTGCAATGCGAATGCAGAAAAATATTCCCGAATTTGAAGGTGGGCGCCTAACAGAAATTTAAACGTGCGATGCGAATGCAGAAAAATATTCCCGAATTTGAAGGTGGGCGCCTAACAGAAATTTAAACTTGCAATGCGAAAATATTCCCTCAGCCTGAGGACTGGGGAGTGGATTTCAAAAGATGTTACCTCCTCTTTTTGGTATTTTCTTTTTACCAACTTATCTCTTGCCTGTGAATTTCTCCACTTATTCGGCAGACTTTCTCTTTTTAGTATTTTAAATTTTCCACATTGGTCACATTCACTTTAAAGTGATTAGTGACAATTTGTTCCTGCATGAAACAAAATTTATTAGATATAAACTGCTGGCAGCTGGCATCTGCCGTCCCCGCTTCTTATTGCTTCCTTTGTTTTTGCTTTTCTGATGTTGCATGACTTCTAACTGCTTGTCCCACGCAAACTCTTTTGTATTTTCTCATTTTTCCATTTTTGTTTTGTTTTCCTTTTCCTTTGGCCATGTTTGCCAAGCTTCTTTATTTCTTTCCCCAATCTTCCATCCTTTCTGATCCAGTGTTATTTCAACTTCCGTTATCAGGAGCTGGTAGTTAGCTCTCAAAAGGGTAAACAATGAAATGCAGAAAAATGAAAGAAAGGTAAGGGTATTTTGAAGAGATGACAGAACTTATCTGGGCATTTGCTGGCTGGTTCCGCTGACCATGCCATGTATTTAAACTCTGACCCGGTTCGTTCCAATCATTATTCTGACTCTGAATTTCCTTTGACCACAAACCGATACTCTTTTTTGTTGCCTTTTCTCTTTTCTGATGATCGCCTTACGGTGCCTCGAAAGGTTTTCACCAATAAGACTCTCTCATTTATTCTCTCAACCTCACGATCATCTCACAGTGCCGATTAAGGTTTTCACTGATGAGACTCTCTCATTTTATTTCTCTCAACCTCACAATCGCCTCACAGTGCCGGTTAAGGTTTTCACCGATGAGACTCTCTCATTTTTATTTTTTTATTTTTCATTTTTCCTTTTGTATTTTGTTTTCTTACCACGGGTATTGTCCGATGCTTCGCTCTTCCTTCGTTGTATTTGTTATCATTTCAAAATTGATCAGAAGGTCTTTCTTTGGACTGTAACGTGGCTTTTGGGTGGGTTAAGAAAGAAAGATATAAAGGCTCAAAATTTCAACGAGGTTAAAAATATTTACAACTCTCGGAATTATTAAACATAACTTCTGCCCCAGTTTCAATATGTGGGGAACTTTTGGATTTTTTCTTTATTGTGACTGAACCTCAGAGAGGCTGCCTACGTACCCTTTCGGGATCAAGTCGGACGTAGTTCATCCAACTTCATAAGTTAGATGGATTTCTTTTTGACTTTTTCCCGATTTCTTTGTCTTTTTCTCTTTTTTCATTTTTTTCATTTTTTCATTTTTCTTTTCATCAATTTTTTTCTTTTCATTTTTCCATCATTTCATTTATCATTCCGGCGATTGAGAACTTATTGCATTAGAGTGATTCCGAGAGAGGGATATGAAAGAATTCATTCATTAAGGCTCAAAGGGGTTGTCAATGGATAAAGTGTTTGGATAGAGAATAAAATGCCTTCGTCATTTCAATTCCAAAATCACAACAAAATACAAAACATACAATTGAAAAGGAATCATACATAGTATCTTTTGACCGCATCTGAATTGATAGCAGTCTCTACGCACTTTCCTTCAACATCTGTTAAATATAATGCTCCATTGGACAACACCCGTGATACCACGAACGGTCCCTGCCAATTTGGTGCAAACTTGCCTTTTGCCTCTGCCCAATGTGGTAAGATACGCCTCAATACCGGTTGTCCAACTTCAAACTTTCGAGGTCGTACCTTCTTATTATATGCTCTGGCCATTCTCCGCTGATATAACTGTCCATGGCAGACCGCGGCCAATCTCTTCTCATCAATCAAATTCAACTGTTCTAACCGGGCCTTTACCCATTCATCGTCATCTATCTCAGATTCGGCTATAATTCGTAATGACGGTATTTCTATTTCTGCGGGTATAACAGCCTCTGTTCCATACACCAGGGTATAAGGTGTGGTTCCGATAGAAGTACGTACCGTCGTGCGGTAACCCATGAGAGCAAAGGGTAACTTTTCATGCCATTGCCTGGATCCCTCCACCATTTTTCGGAGAATCTTCTTGATGTTCTTATTTGCCGCCTCTACTGCACCATTCGCCTTTGGCCTGTAAGGCGTGGAATTGCGGTGCGTGATCTTAAACCTTTCACAAACTTCCGCCATGAGATGATTGTTTAAATTGGCTCCATTGTCCGTGATAATCACCTTGGGGATTCCAAATCGGCATATAATATTCTCATGCACAAAATCCACCACCGCTTTCTTCGTCACTGCCTTGAATGTCTTAGCTTCGACCCACTTGGTGAAATAATCAATTGCAACCAGGATGAACCTGTGCCCATTAGAAGCGGCTGGATCTATTGGGCCGATGACATCCATGCCCCAAGCAACAAAGGGCCAAGGTGCTGACATTGTGTGCAACTCATAAGGCGGGGAATGGATCAGATCCCCATGTACCTGGCATTGATGGCATTTCTTTACATACCTGATACAATCGCGCTCCATCGTGAGCCAGTAGTACCCAGCTCTCAAGATCTTCTTTGCTAAAACATACCCGCTCATGTGGGGTCCGCATACTCCAGCATGTACTTCAATCATGATTTCATCTGCTTGTTGTGCGTCCACACACCGCAATAAACCCAGATCTGGTGTTCTTTTGTATACCACTCCTCCACTGAGGAAAAATCCATTGGCTAGACGCCTGATGGCTCTCTTCTGGTCTCCTGTGGCTTGCTCGGGGTATTTGCCAGCTTTCAAGTATTCTCTAACATCATGATACCACGGCTCTCCATCCGACTCTTCTTCCACAGCGAAGCAATAAGCGTTCTGATCTCGGACTTGGATCTGGAGAGGATCTATATATGTCTTGTCCGGATGATGCAACATAGAGGACAACGTGGCCAAAGCATCTGCAATCTCATTGTGCATTCTTGGGATGTGCTTGAACTCTATAGATTGGAATCTTTGAGACAACTCGTGCAAGCAATACCGATAAGGTATCAATTTCAAATCTCGCGTCTCCCATTCTCCTTGAATTTGGTGTACCAAAAGATCCGAGTCACCCATGACCAAAATCTCTTGAATACCCATATCAATTGCCATCCTTAATCCCAAGATGCACGCCTCATATTCGGCCATATTGTTGGTACAGAAAAATCGGAGCTGAGCTGTGACGGGATAGTGTTGACCCGTACCTGAAATAAGTACTGCTCCGATACCAACGCCCCTGCTGTTGACGGCTCCATCAAAGTACATTTTCCATCCCGGTTTCTCCCCTTGCTCTATCTCCTCGACAATCATTGCCTCTTCATCCGGAAAATACGTCTTCAAAGGCTCGTACTCATCATCCACCGGATTCTCGGCTAAGTGGTCCGCAATAGCTTGTGCCTTCATTGCCGTACGAGTTACGTAGACAATGTCAAATTCTGTGAGCAGAATCTGCCATTTGGCCAGTCTTCCCGTAGGCATGGGCTTCTGAAATATATACTTGAGAGGATCCAATCGTGATATCAAGTACGTAGTGTATGCTGACAAATAATGCTTTAGCTTCTGAGCCACCCAAATCAATGCACAACAAGTTCTCTCCAGTTGGGTATACTTCACCTCGTAAGATGTAAACTTTTTGCTGAGGTAGTAGATGGCTTGTTCTTTCCTGCCTGTCTCATCATGTTGACCCAGTACATAACCGAAAGAGTGATCTAGCACCGTCAAATACAAAATCAGAGGACGCCCTGGTTCTGGAGGAACTAACACCGGAGGATTGGCCAAATATTCTTTGATCTTGTCGAAGGCTTCCTGACACTCGTCGGTCCATTTCACCGACGCATCTTTCTTCAACAACTTGAAAATTGGCTCGCATGTTGATGTCAACTGAGCGATAAACCGACTAATGTAATTCAACCTTCCTAATAAGCTCATGACCTCCTTCTTGTTCTTCGGCGGAGGTAGACTTTGAATAGCCTTGATCTTTGACGGATCCAGTTCAATACCTCGCCGACTCACAATAAACCCCAGTAGTTTCCCCGAAGGTACTCCAAAAGCACACTTCGCCGGATTGAGTTTTAGATTGTACCTCCGGAGTCTTTGGAAAAACTTCCTCAAATCTTTCACATGATCGGGTTGTTTTCTGGACTTTATGATGACATCGTCCACATATACTTCAATTTCCCGATGCATCATATCATGAAACATTGTGGTCATTGCCCTCATGTAAGTTGCCCCGACATTCTTCAATCCAAACGGCATTACTCTGTAACAGTATGTTCCCCAAGGTGTAATGAAGGCAGTTTTCTCAGCATCTTCTTCGTCCATCAGGATCTGGTGATAACCTGCATAACAATCCACAAACGAACCGATTTCATGCTTGGCGCAATTGTCGATCAATATGTGGATGTTTGGCAATGGGAAGTCATCCTTCGGACTGGCTTTGTTGAGGTCTCTATAGTCTACACACACTCTGGTTTTGCCATCTTTCTTTGGGACCGGCACAACATTTGCCAACCAGGTGGGGTATTTGGTAACTCTTATGACCTTTGCCTCGAACTGCTTATTCACCTCTTCTTTTATCTTCACGCTAATGTCCGTTTTGAATTTCCTCAGCTTTTGTTTTACCGGCCGGCATTCAGAGTAGATAGGCAACTTGTGTACCACCAAATCTGTGCTGAGCCCGGGCATGTCATCATAGGACCAGGCAAAGATGTCCTTAAATTCATGTAACAACCTTATCAATTCATCCCTGAGGGGTGCCTCCAAATGCACACTAATCTTTGTTTCTCGGACATCATCTTCGCTCCCCAAATTTACAGATTCCGTATCACTCAGATTCGGTTTGGGTTTTTCTTCGTATTGTTTCATGTCCTTACTTATTTCCTCCAGGGCTTCCTCATCCTCACATTCTAATTCACTATCTTCCTCGATTTCTTGTATAGTAACGTGATTGTCAGAACCTGGTCTAGAATCCTTCACGCATGACATGGCATTGGAATCAACACATGCAAAACTGTACAAAAGGAAAAATAAAGAAGAAAAATAAGGCAAAAGTGAAGAAAAGGAAAAAACTGCATTTCATTAATAAAAGAAACGAACAATGTTCGGGATACATGGTGATTTTTTTTTCATGAGGGGAATGGGGAAAATAACAACTTTTGGGGAAACAATGATGAAATTTTGAGCTAACTACCAAGACTCCTTCCGGATAAGGAAAGGAGTAGCTTCCCAATTGTTCATTGTGACTCTGGGCCCCATAAATTGCACGTCCATGTTGCTCGTGCCTTCCCCTGCTTCAATCGTATTCACCTCCCAGAACGATTTCTTAAAACCAAGCATTTCTTCATCAAGTTGGGTCTTAATGCACTTTGCTGCAGCAGATGGTTGATGTTTTGTACCAGGCCTGATAAAGATGTCGGATAATTTGGGTATGGGTTTGGGCAAGGTCCAGTTTCTCTTGGCTTTAGAGGCTCTTTGGATATCGGCAAAGGTGGGTTTGAACCCTAAGCCGAATGTTCCTTTATTCTCCGGAAGCTGAACTGGTCGAGTGACCCCCTGCAGGTTTTTGCCTAATCCCCTCTCCGGTGCAAATCCGTTTTTCAGCATTTCTCTGGCCACCATTATAGCAGTTGGTGCCACCATCGGGGTTGGTAACTTTTCTCCTTCAGCAACTTTGTTCACTTCTATAGCATCCGTCACTTGGTAGACCCAAGGACCCCGATCCCCATCAGTACCGTCAAAAGGTGCTACCACATTACAAGCATTTTCCTCTCCGTGTACAACAATCTCTTGCTTCTCCCATTCAAACTTGACCATCTGGTGTAGAGAAGATGGTACTGCTTTGGCCGCATGAATCCAAGGTCGGCCTAACAGCAAGTTATATGATACGGCAATATCAAGCACCATGAACTCCATCGTAAAATCTACGGGACCGATGGTCACTTCCAAAATAATATCTCCCAGCGTGTTCTTACCTCCGCCGTCAAACCCTCTCACATTGATACTGTTTCTCCGAATTCTATCCGGGCTAATGTTCAGCTTCCCTAGAGTTGACAGCGGGCAGATGTTCGCGCTCGATCCATTGTCAATCAATACCCTGGTCACGACTGACTCTTCACTCTTTACCGTGAGGTACAATGCTTTATTGTGTTCGGTTCCTTCCACCGGCAGCTCCCTATCAGAGAAGGTGATTCTATTAGACTCGAAAATTTTGCTGGTAATCTTCTCCAAATGACACACTGAAATCTTCTCCGGAACATGAGCCTCATTTAAAATCTTCATAAGAGCCTTCCGGTGCTCCTCCGAATGTATCAACAAAGATAACAAAGAAATCTGGGCCGGGGTCTTTCTTAACTGCTCGACCACGGAGTACTCCTGCGACTTCATTTTCTTAAGAAATTCCTCTGCTTCCTCCTCCGACACTGGCTTCTTCAGTTGACTTTCTTTCACCGTTTTCATCTTTCTCAGTTCCTCCGGAGCAAAACACCTTCCGGATCGAGTAAGTCCATGCGTTTCGTTAATTTCACCAGAAATCTCTTTACCCTTGTAAACTACTGTTACCTTATTATAGTTCCAAGGCACAGTCTTTGTATTCACCACTGGCATTTGCACCACGGGCTTTATGATTACTGGCTCTGCACTTGCTCCTTTCACAGTCACGATTGTCTTTGCACCTGGAACTACCACCTTTAAACCTCCCATCACTACTGGCTTTGGTTTCTCAACAATTGATTCCTCTTTCACCATTTCTTTCTCTAACTTGTCACTCGACTTTATCATCATGACGGCCTGAGATGGTTTTTGATTGCCATCACCCTGCACCAGTTCTATCATATTTGTTTCGTGATGATTCAGCAATGGATTCTGGGTAATGTTTGGGGTTTCTGGGGCCTGCACTTCAATCCTCCTCTCATCGATAAGATCTTGAATGGCATTCTTTAGTTGCCAACATTTCTCAGTATCATGACCCACCGTTCCTGAACAATATTCACATCTGACAGAAGTATTAAGGTTCTTTGGGGGAGGATTTGGATTTTTTGGTGCGATTGGGCTCAACATCCCCAATTCTTTCAACCTGTGGAAAAGACTGGCATATGATTCTCCGAGAGGAGTGAATGTTCTTCCCGCTTTGTTTCTCCAATCAGCATCTGGCCTGGGTCTATTCTGGTTGCGGTAAGGTTTATGGGTTGAGTATGTGTTTTAGGCATGGTACACATTGTGTGGAGCCTGAGCTCTCCACACGTGGGGTGATGGTGGTGGGTAAGCTTGGGTTTGAGGGTGATGGTAATGTGGGCCAGTTGGTGGGTATGGTGGTGGTGGTGGGTTATATGGGCTTGGTGTGTTGTAGGAATTTGGTGGGTAGGATGATGGTGGATTATATGGATTTGTCGGGCTTGGTGGGTGTTGGCGGTAAGGTCTGGGTGGGTTATAATGGGGGTTGCGACTCCAGGACCTGCTTTCAATGGTTGATACTTCTTCTTTCTTCTTCTTTCCCATCACTCCTCCACTTCCACTCTGCATGGCTTGGTTGGTGGCTTTGATAGCCGAAAAACTCATAATCTTGTTTGTCTTCAATCCCTCTTCTACAAAACTTCCCATTTTCACAACTTCGTTGAAACTTTTCCCGATTGCAGACACTAGATGGCCGTAGTACGTTGGCTCCAAAGCTTGCAAAAAACAGTCCACCATCTCTCCCTCTTTCATTGGCGGATCCACTCTAGCGGCCTGTTCCCTCCATCTAAAACCGTATTCTCGAAAGCTCTCTCCTGGCTTTTTCTCCAGCTTGGTAAGGGATAACCTGTCGGGTATGATCTCCAAATTGTACTGAAAGTGACTAGCGAAAGCTTGCGCTAAATCATCCCAAACGAACCATCTTGTATGGTCCTGTCGGGTATACCATTCCAGCGCTGATCCACTCAAACTTTGGCTGAAATACGCCATCAACAATTCATCTCTACCTCCCGCGCCTCTCATCTTGCTACAATATCCTCTTAGATGAGCTACCGGATCCCCGTGTCCGTTGTACATGTCGAACTTGGGCAACTTAAATCCTGCAGGAAGCTGCACCTCAGGGAACAAACACGGGTCTTTGTAGGCTACACTTACTTGCCCTCCCAGCCCTTGCATATTGCGGAAAGCGTTCTCAAGACTCTTCACCTTTCGAGCCATCTCCTCCTGCCCGGCACTAGCTTCTATCATGGGAGCGTGAGACTCGTGTTGTCTGAAGGTAGGCTCCGGGGGGTAGTAGTGAGAATCCTGAATATGAAACATTGGTTCGCTAGAGGGTTTGTGGATAACAGCGGGCGGAGGTGCCACATATACAGGAGCAACTTGTGGAACCTGAGGTGGTGTTTGCTTGGCTGGAGGTGGTGGCATTTGAGAGGTGGAAGCATAGTAGTGAGGGTAATCGGGGTAGGTGGATGATGAGTTCAGTGTTGGTGGCTCGGGGTTAGGATTGGCTGGAGGGACATATGCAGGGTTAGCAGGGTAGGCTGGTAGTGGTTGACCTCTCGACCAAGCCTGGTACATTTCAGCCATCTGTTGTCTTAACTTGTACATTTCTTCTTTCATCCCTGCCACGTCCACGATCTCTTCTTCGTGAGCAGGGTCTACAATGGTTGCCTCGATCTCCTGGGATACAGCCTTTGTCATCTTTTTGGATCTGGTGTTGTATGAGTGGGTAGCCAGTATGCCAGTTGCCTAGAAAATCTGGACTCACAAACATCAACACTCGTTAGTTGTTAGCGCATGAATAAGATGTAACGACTTAAAAACAAACACATTTGCTCGAGTCGTTATGCATCATCCCGGCCGCTGCTCATTTCAATCATCTCTTTTTCCCGCTCTTTTTCTTTCCTTTCTTTTCTTCTTTTCTTTTCTTTTCTTTTTTGCATTTTTCTCTTTTCTTGCTTTTTCTCTTTTCTTGCTCTTTTTTTTCCTTTTCTTTTCTTTTCTTGCTTTCTCTTTCTTTTTTCGTGGTCGTTTTCATGATTACGCTCCTATTTATTTGCCTAGCGGATATAAAAGAAATGACACAAAGTAAAAGAATTGGTAACAACACTTTGTTTTCTCATTGATAATCCAAAACCTTGATTACAAAGCGATGTTTAAGAAAGAGAAAAATAAAATAAAAGACGATGCATGACCTAAGAGTACATTAATGCACCTAGTGCCCGCGAGGCATCGTTCGGCCTTGCCGCGGGCCTATATGCTTAACCCCTTTGAAGCCTATCCAGGTCGGCCATGACTTGTTGTACAAAATACTTCACTGCAGAAACAAAAGTCCTCCGAGTCATATCTTCACAAAGCTGAGTCTTTCGGGTGATATACTGGGCGATGCGAACAATCTTTTCTCTGATGACCCCTTTTTCTTGCAATAGACGGCTTATTTGCTGATTGCGAGCGTCCAAGACATGTTGGTTGTCCTTTTGTACCTGTTGTAGCTCCAATTTTAATCTAGCCATGGTCGTGTAGCAATATTCTCTTTCTTCCTCAAGATCTTTGATAATCTTGTTGTTTTTGGCCGTGGCTGAGATCATTTTCTTTCTAAGCTGAGCTATTTCAACATCATGGTTGCTTTGTAGCTGCCGGACCAACTTGGCTCTTTCCTCGGTGTCTTTGTCCATTTGCTTCCGAGCCTTGGCTAACTCTTTTTCAGCTACGTCCAAATCAAAGCTATAGTCGTTCACTTTCCGCCGGAGAATATCAATTAACTTTTCATCCCGAGGCTGAACGGACTGGAGTCTCGGATGCAATTTTCATTTGAACTATTTGAGCCTTCAACATATCATTTTCTTTTTTCAGCTGTTTCTTTTCCCCTTCATCGGATGCTGCTTGTAAGCCGCTTTCGAAATGAAGATTTCTCAGTTTATCTTCCAACAGACTGATTTTGGCTTTATATTCCTTTTCCTTGGCCGCCCATTTCAGATTTTCCTCGGATTGCTCTATCAGGTCTTGCAAGTGAGGTCTCTTTGAAAGACGTTCATGTTCAACCCCTCGTCGGTACCAGGTGGAGTACCCAGGTGATATCTCCCCCTTTGCTCTATTCGGCACACAAGTATCAATCTTCAAATTTTGGCACTCGTTCCAGATTTGCCGGATTTTTGCTTCCGGGAATTGCCCGTCTGGACCAATCTCCACGGCCTGCACACTGAGGTCTCCATCCCTCGGAATAATCTGACACCGCCCTAACTGTCGCAAAGCTCTGTATGGAGCATAAGGCTGTATACTCTTCAAACCCATGATCAAAAACGGTGATCCCTCCGTTGGCATGTATATCACCTCATCAAGAGGTAACCAGTCATACGTCCAATCAATTTGACCGTCAGTTAGCGATCGAAGATACATAATCCAGCCTTGGACTCCCTCGGGCAACTTTACTTCTTTTGTCCTCGTATTGAACTCTTCCAAACATGTCCGATCGGCCGAACCATAGCTCGAGAATGAAGGGTGGTGGCACAGATGCTCAATTAGCCAGATTTGCAAGATCAAGTTACACCCTTCGAAGAAAGTAGCCCCCGCTTTGCACGCGGTCAGAGCTCGATAGATATCCGCAACAATCATTGGGGCCAAAGTACAGTTTTCTTGCACTATCAGTGTGGTAGCTACCCCGGCGACTTTTATATAGATATGGCCATCTTTCCTCGGGAATATAACAACTCCAAGAAATGCCACCAAAAATGCGAACCTCCGGTGTTCTTCCCATTTCGCCCGGTTGGACTTACAGCATAATTTGTTGGTTGGGTCGTTGAAACCCCCAACGTGTCCAAACCTGTTGTAGATGAAGCTTAAAGAACAAAATCCATCGGCCAGATCTTCATTATGAACATTCCGGGCGATTTTCAAAGAGTCGAGGAAACGATGTACTGTCACCATCCTCGGAGATACCGGGTATTTTCCTTTCAACGGAACCTCAGTTTTCCCGATATAGAAGGCAATCTCCTCTAAAGTAGGGGTAAGCTCAAAATCTGGGAAATGAAATACGTTGTGTGCCGAATCCCAAAACGAGACCAACGCTCTAATCACATCACCCCGAGGAACTATTTCAAGTAACCCCGTAAGGCCTTTCAAGTACTTTTTGACCCAGTCTTGGCCATCGGATCCCATGTCCTGCCACCATAACCTCAGCTCCAAAGGGATTTTATTTAGGGAAAATTGTTCATTCATCATCGTGCTCGTCCTGCACATTTATTAAGGTGACTTTATTTAGAAAAGGAAAAATCTTTTTCAATGCAAATTTTCAATTTTTCGGATGAAAGAAAAGGAAAAATAATTTTCGAAGTGGCCATTTTTGCAAAAACAGCCTTCCGTCGTCCTTTCGGAACATTCGACCATTTCCAAAAATAGCAATCACCTCGATTATTTGAAAAGAAAATCTTTTTGGTCTTTTTCTAAAAATGTGGTTGGACCCGTTTAAGGGTTGCCTACGTATCCCACCTAACGGTGAGAATCAAACCTGCGTAGTTCGGTCAGATTATTTGACCAATTATTTCAGAAAATGCTCCACCTATTTTTTCAAATTTTCAAATTCTTCCATGTACCTATTTTCTAAAAATCATTATTTTCCTCTCTCTCTTTTCCCTTTTTCAACAATTTTCCAATCTCGCGATTTTCGCCGGTCCGCATAACGATCAAGGACAATAAAATGCAACACATAGCATGCTCGGTCTTTTCAATACCGGGTCACCCTGTCCTAGACGGACCCAACCCCTGTGTTGAGTCCCCTAAGTCAGACATGATGCAAATAATCGTCCTAGACCTATGTTCAAAAATCTTACGGTTTCATGGATTGCTAGACCGTGTACCCGAGCGGACAACTCGAATCGAGGAGAGGGCTACGTACCGGTGACCCGCGGAGTCAATCGGCTTTGTAACTTATCCGGCCTCTGTTTTCTTAATTTAGGGTGACTTTAACAGAAAGGGGAGTCTCAACCAGTAAGCACATCCCCGAGGGAGAAGAGAGAAGGGTTTTCGGCACAATTTTATATACAGTCCACATAATATCAAAGCGATAAAGCACATAGCATGTTATTCAAATCATATAATGAAGTCAAAAAAACGCGAACGGCAGTTCTAAGGAGCTCGAGTTCTTAAACCCTGAAGTCGAAATTCAGGGTTGAGTCCCCAGCAGAGTCGCCAGAGCTGTCACACCTCCCATTTTACTACCCCGCACAAGTGTAAGGTATAAATACACTTGTAGGGTATACCCCGACGCTCAATTACCCGAGACGGATAAAATAACGTAAGGGAAGGAGTTTTTCCAATTTAAGGACAATCGGTTCGGGATATATTTAGAGATTATTCAGAGTCGCCACTTGGGAATGACAATGGTGTCCCAAGTCACCGGTTAATCCCGAATCCGAGGAATTTTGACTCTTAAAAATGTCTGCGAAGCAAAGATCCGGATAAGGAACTCTGTTAACCCGGGAGAAGGTGTTAGGCACTCCCGGATTCCGTGGTTTTAGCACGGTCGCTCCACTGTCGTTCTTGACTTTTGTTTGACTTAGTTATAGATTTTAACAACATAATATGATTTTTGCGTTAAATATTATTTTTAGGAATTTTGCGACATCGCGGAAACACGCCTCGAGTCATACCGCAACCAGTACGCCTATGACTTTTGGAGTATTTCGGCTTTGCCGAGATTTGGATTTGAGTCGCACCAAGTGCACACTCGTTCATAGGAAGGTAAATTAAAATCGTGCCCTAAAGTAACGTCTATCGAGCTTTTAAATCTTTTGGGATAAGCTATGGAATTATCTATTAGCTTTCCCGGGTCTATTTATATTATATCGTTACTAAATGGGGCCCCGATGTTATTCGGGCGAGGCTCGTCCCAAATTATTTGTTAAAGGATACTAACATTTGGCTAAGTTTTCTATATTTTGTTTTTACCTTAATCGTAATACTAATTCTATAATAATCCAGGCCCGTCGAATTTCTTATTACTTATTGGGCCTGGTCTTCTTTTCGTTTAACATAGATCATTATTGGTCCAGGCCTTTAAGGCCCAGGCAGCCTCCAGGTTGTTTTGGGGCTTAAGCTTGCTGCCTTATTAACTTCACATTGGAGTTTAGAGATGGTTTGCATAATGAGCCAAAAAAAAAAACTGATAAAATGTGATACGAAATAACAGTAAATGCAAGAACTATAAAACGTTAATCAACTGTATTTAAGAGTTGAAATTAAATTGATTTTATTCATTGAAAGAAATAGAGCTATTGTACAGGAAATTCTATAGTTACAACTAATTAGAAGAACTAATTTAACAGGCTACTTTTATCCACCCCTCTGTTGATCTAATTGCCAGCCATACTACCAGATTACTACACTAAAGGTATTTGCACAATGTTTATTATTAGAGTTTGCTAGTTGCTGTTTAAAGGTTGGAAATAATTCTAAAAGACTGTCTATTATAAGAAATCGAAGAATAATTGAACCGATTTAACTACAAATTATTTGACCACATGATTAACTACACCCTTCATCAACATCAATTCATCCTATTTTGAACCCCTTCGATATCTAATCACTTCCTCTATTAGGTATGCATAACTGGATTTTGACCCTTAGAAATTCGGTTACTCAATTACAGTGATCCTAAGCATCTACGTGATTTTTGAGAAAACGTTCATACTACTGATTTTACCAAGACCTTATTACCAGATTATTAATGTTGCAAAGATTACTAATTAACTTATGTTTTAGAGCATTTTCCTAATTAAACTAAGTGTTAAGCTATCTATGCTACACTACCACTATACTACATATCTATTACATTGTATCTGTTCTTCCTTGATCTCTGTCACGCTATACTACAAATTAGAAATGAATTACAAGTAGACAAATGAATAACTTAAAATCTTCATTTCATTCAACGGAATCTCTACAGCTCATACTGGATAGAAGAATACCTGGATCAAATGGAAAAGAAAATCCGATGAGTCTAAGGGATGAAGAAGTAAGTAATCAGCAGTGGTTTACAAAGCAATGCAACAGTGAAGACACAGCAACAGCAACACAGCAACAATAGGAAAATAACCCAGCAAAACGAGCTAAGAAACCCAGCAAGAATAGATTAAACCCAAAGCTCACACACGGAATTTCCAGAATTAATGACTGCTGAATTGCTATGTTTTCCTAGTATTTCTTCTCAACAATTGGTTCAAGTATGAATTTCAGATTGTTCTACTGTGTATCCCCCTCTTTTCAGCCCCTTTTAGAGATATTTATAGCTAGCCTTTTAGGGCTGAATACTTGGGGAGGAAGTAATGGGATTAATCCCACTTCCCCCCTCCTAAAATTACCTATTCTACACTTTGGTCCCATTTTCAGTTACTAAAACCCTTCCAGCATGTGCTGGAAGGTTCCAAAAGATTCCTTTTAGGGCCTTTTACTAGTATATCCCTAAAGGTTTGAGATTTTTACAGATTTCCCATTTTTAGGAGACCATTATACCCCTAAATCTCTGCAAAATTGCAGAAATCAGGAGCATAAATGACTCCGTTACCCTTTTAAGTTCTAAACTATTACTAATTTACCTTTTTAATACCCAATTATGCCCCTGAGGGCACTGCTGATTTACCAGCTATGCCTAGGGCAGACTTCAACTAATTTTGCACCTATTTAATTAATAGCCAGCCCTGGCATTAATATTTAAGGGCTGGCCAGCTTTATTCTTAAGGACTATTTCAATTTTAGCCACTTTTAAACTAATTTCAGTCAATTAAGACCAATTTATTCTTAATTAAAGCTAATTGCAGGCATAGCCTGTTTTATTGTTATGATTAACCTATTTAAAAGTTAGCCAGTCTCAAGTTGAGACTTAGCTTGGGCTATCAAAGCCATATACTGAACAGCTGGGCCCAAAACCTTTACAGGTTTGGCCACTTTGCTGTTCAGGGCTCAATATAGAGCCTGGGCTAGTCTGCATTTGCAGACATAGCCCTTTGCACAACCAGCCACTGTTAAACAGTGAGCTGTGTGTTAGGGCTCACGGAATTGGTCAACCCTTTGCAAGGTTGACCATTCTTAGGCCAATTATTAAACTTGTAGCCTATTTATGCATTTTCAGTGTTTAGCCTATTTAAAAACTAACCACTTATCATGGAACAAGTACTAACAGCTATAACCAATCTTCCTAAGCATGATAGACATTAACAGTGTTCACATTTAACATGTAACTATTGCAAACTTAGCCACTTTAACATACAATTACACACATAACCACATAAAGCCAAATAATGTTCATTGATTAATTAAAATTCAGAAAAGGGGTTTGATAGTGTTGAACTTCAACTAATCAACTCACATAACTTAAATTCATGTAGCAACATATCAATTAACATTAATCAGGCATAGTCACAATCATTTCATGCTAGATGGGCTACTGAAAACCCCAAATCATACATTAGGTTGTTAAGGCTTCTACTAAGACTAAACATATGAAGGCACAGAAAGAAAGGCAATTGAAACACTGCTAGCTAACAAAAGGTAATCTAATACAAGACCAAGCAATTAGACATAATACCAGAATCAAAACATGCATGATGATATAAGAACTACAATATGAGGGACCTTATCAACATAAAACTACCAGCCACAGAACAATTGAACAGAGAAGACAGACAATCAAGCTAACAATCAAGAACCAGTGTATTCAGCAGAAACAGAACACACATATGAGGATGAAGAGGAAATAGGACCCTAGTACTAAACATGATCTTGAAAGAACAGGTTAAGGACATGAAGTGGTCATAATAACTTAAGCCTGATTTCAAACATAAAACAAGGATCAAATGTTATGCTTTTGCCATGAATCAGTACTAAACAGTTAAAGTGACACAAAAGGAGGGACTTCTCAATCTTAGAACAAGAAGCCATGTGATCAAGCCATGCATGTAACAGATAGAGTTCTATCACTTAACAAACCCAAAAGGACACAGGGACACACAAGAGATGAACAAGTTAAAGAGTCGGGGTGGCTACAGAGAAATAGATAGAGACTCACAGCATCAGAAGATAATCAGGAGGGTCCTAGACTAACATGAGAAGCACAGGATTGAGATAACAAGAGATCATAAAATCCACATAACCCTATGACTAACATGTTCAAAGGAACTAATCAAGGATTTAAAAAGGAAACAGGTTAACAGAAGAGGATATACAAGATCCTATACTAATATGAAACTCAAACTCGAGCTAAGAACAGAATCCTTATAACTAGCATATGAAATGCAAATCAATCAGAACATGCAAGGCAAAGATATACAGGGCATATTGAAACAATAATGGAATAAAGAAAAAGAACAGAATATCAGCAGGACTAGTTGATACTTATCATGCGAAGGAACTAAAAGAAAAGAGTAACTGGTAAGCAGAGAAATAGAAGACCCAAAACTATTATGCAAATCAACTACAAAATACAGCAGGGATAACAATCATTGAAGAGAAACAGCACAGACAAGTCGAACTAGAGAATATAACTAAACGGAAACAAATCGAGGACAGAAGTATTAAACAGAAACAAAAAGAGAAGCAAATAAAGATCCTATGACTAACATGTGAGACACCCAATCAAAGAAAGCATAGGAATCATTCAAAACACAAAACACGCAGAAGAAGCAGAGGAAAAAGAAACTATACATAAAAGGAAAGGGACTTAACTCGCGGGGCCTGTCCCCCGAGCTTCCTATCCTTTTTCTTCTCTTTTTTATTCTCTAAAAACTCTCCTAAGCCTTCTTCTTGTTTCTCTTTTTCTTTATTCTTTTTCCAGATTTCCAATCTTTTCTGATTCTTCTTTCAGGCTTAAAGACGAGGCCTTTTTTTATTTGAGTTGCAAGAGGGTGTTCAGGGGGTGGTAAAGGCGAGGTCTTGATTGTGTGTTGGATTTGGGGTCGCCGGAGTTAGGGTTCCGGCGACCTTTCTCGGGATATTCGAGGGGTTCTGGGAAGATTCGAAGGTGGAGGCTAGTATGGTTGGGTAGATCTCGTGGAGAAGAATAGAACGGCATTGGTTTGAGATGGGTTCTCATACTTTGGTGGTCACCGGTGTAACTCCGGTGACCGGACTTTTGAAGAACGGGATATTTCTCTGGGATTTTGGGGTATTATGGCAAGAAGAAGAAGAAGAAGATAGGAAGGGATTAGAAAGGCCGGCGACCACCGTGGAAGGTGGTGGCCGCCATGGCCGCCTAGGGTTCTTTGATGAGGAAGATGAGAGACGAAGAGAGGGAGGGGAGAGGCGGCGTCTCTAGGGTTGAAGAAAAATGGCAAAATGAGGCGGCTTATTCAGACACAAGCCTTTTATAGGCGATGTGTCACATGTAATCCAGACCGCTCATTTGATGGAGATCGACGGCTCCTAACGAGCGTTACTTAAACGACAGCGTATCGTCACAAACAAAGCTCAGGTTCTCAATCGTCGGATCAACCTAGACGGATGGTTGAGATCAAATCACCATTAATTAATTAAAACTCAAATCCAATTAAATGTCCCAGCCGTTGGATCAATGAGATTGGACGGCTAGGATCAAGTCCCTTAGAGACCTGGACCGGGTCTGCTTTGGGCCTAAGGATTGGGCTGGCTACTTGGATTCACAATTAGCCCAGATTATTACACAACCTATTTTGTATTTTCGGATTTTAAGGATTTTTATATATATTTTCTTTTATACTTTTTTTTTTCTTTTCTTTTATGAAAAATTATAAATCCTAATCTACTAATTACTTCTAATTTTCTAATGTTTTTTGCAATTTTTCTGCTATTTTTTCCTTTATTTCTACTAATTAAGCTATTTTACTAATTTCCTAAACTAACAAATTACTTACTACTATTTTTTTTGATTTTTTCTAATTTTTACTTATTCAAACACACAAAAATATAACCAATTTCAAACAAAGCAATTAATTGCACTCAAAAATATATTTATTTTAATTTTGGAATTATTTGCTTGGTGCAAAAATCATGTGCTCACATGTATTTTTACTAAGAGTTTGTTTAAAAAATAGAATAGTAATTACACAGCCTAGTAATTATTCAGTTGTGTAATTACGACGACCTGTTTGTTTGTCACAGTGTAATTACAAGTTTACTGCTTGGTTGTACAAGTGCTATTACCCAGTTAGATTAAATTTTAAATTAAATAATTATCAAAACTTAAAAATTAATATACTAAATATATGTCTATAATTTTTTATAAGTATAAATAATATTATATTTGATATTTAAGATATATATTTTTCATGAATATACATTAATACGTAATCATATATAAACTAATATTATAAAAATTTATCTATATATTTTAAAGTAATAATATTTAGTTTAGATACGTACAAAAATTTAAAATATACGTTATTTTGTAAGCATTATGAAATTCATATTTGATAAAATAAATTAATATTTATAAATATAATGTCATAACATTATTCAAATATTTAACAAAACCAATCTATCAATTTTAACTAAAACATGAACAACATGCGAGTGAGCCAATACTACTAAAAGAAGTAAATTATAACCATGAATGTAACACAATTTTAAAATTTAAAAAAAAAATTATGTCAAATTCTAACATAATAATAGTAAGTTCCACTATAATTTTAGATTAGAAACATAATAAGTTTATAACCACATTCAATAATGAAATTCCACTTTAATTACATCACTCATTATATGACAAGTTTGTAAATGACTCATTATTTATAATATTAGGAGGTAAAATTTCAAAAAATAGAATAATAAAATAAATAAAAATAAAATATAAGTGATTACATGAAATAACAAGAAATAAAGGAAGAAAAATAATGTACAAAGAAAAATATAATTTACAATTTTAAAAGAAATTAAAAGTAAAAATAAAAATTTAAAATTAAAATAATATAAATAAAAAGTTATAAAGAAAATAAATTAAAATAAAATAAAAAAGAACGAAAATTAAAAATAACTTTGTAATTACACAGTGTAACTACCACCAATTCTCACCTCACTCTTGAGAATTGGAGAGTGTAATTACACCCCTCCAATTACACCCAATTCCATGCTAACCAAGTAATTACTTGGCCAAACAAAATTGTCAAACCATGTAATTACATCCAATTACACCCAAATCCAATTCATAGGTGACTTTTCAAACATGCTCTAAGTTCAAACTCATTAGTACATTAAAAATTATAATTGTAATGGTGCTCGATTCAGCTAAGTTAAAATCCCATGCCCACAAATATAACGGAATCAGGCTATAAATTTAAAGAAAAGTGAAAATGTGAATTTATAGCTTGATTCCGTTATATTGTGAATCAATACTCAGGTTTCTTATAACAAAATTATATATAGAGTTTGATGCTTAAAAGTTTTAAGTATCTTTTCCATCCACGGAAATGAATGTAACTATATATGTGTTGAGTATGGGGTCAAATATGGCTTAATTATACGAGGCCGAATGTGGCCTCCCTCATGCTTACGATCGATAGGGTACGACCCTTGTTATACGCCATTTACAACGAGGGCGTGGTCATGACATAAGGATGCGAGCGTGTCGCTCGTGCTTAGGCGTCCCCATCAAAGGGACGTCGCCTACATCTCGACTGTCCACCGCTTTTATAAGGGAGCCCCCCCTTATATTTCTTTATATAAAGAAAGAGTTCCCTACTGTAAGAGAGGGGAATTTTTATCTAATAATACATTTCTATCATTATAAGCGATTATCTAAGTTCTTTATTCTTGCAAGTATCTCTATACTATAATCACACTAATCTTTATTTAGATTTATTATAATTGATTACAATTTACCCACTTCCATATCTTTTGATTGATTTTAGCTTATAAAGTAACCACCAACTTTTAAGCCAAACAATTTGGCGCCGTTTGTGGGGATTTCGAGAATCAAATTATAGTATCCACCTAAAGATCAGCCAATCATCTCCTCCATATCACACGAAAACCAAAAATAGCCGAAAACAACGCCAGATGCAAAGCAATAATGGGGGTCACAATCAATCTTCTTGGCTCTATCGATGAGGTCAGCAACAACGCTGTCACCAACACAATCCCCAGCAACGCACCGGAAACAAGGATCTCACCCTCCACCTTGCATGATAAAGGAGCCTCCACATCTGTTGTCAATGAGGCACCCATGGAGGTCAGGAAATTGCTGGAAGAATGGCTAACAAGCACCTTGAGTGGATTAGCCAAAAAACCACCACAAGATAACATAAAATCAGTACCAGGGACGAGTAACACCACTACCACGGACGAACAGGAAAAGACGCAAGTAAACAACCAACCCATCGAAACAAGGACCCACGATGGCATGCTGATCATCATCCTGAGAAAGATGGAAGGGATGGAAAGAGAAAACAAGGCTCTCCGCGACCAGATGAAGGAGCACCAAGAGAGGGTCGACAAATCCTTGGGTCCCCTAAGTTGTTGCCGAAACGTGATGTGGGGAGGTTCGTAGAGCAGCCATACTCTGAAGAAGCTGCTCCTTATCCCATCCCGAAAACTTTCAAGATGACCCCTTACTTAACGGTATACGACGGGATCACCGATCCTGAGGATCATCTGATCCATTATGTTACCGCCGTAAAAGGCAATGACCTATCAAGAGAGCAGGTACCATCAGTGCTGCTGAAAAAGTTCGGTGCGACATTAACCGGAGGGGCCTTGACATGGTACTCCCAACTGCCTGCTAAGGCAATATCAACATTCGAAGAAATGGCGGACAAGTTCCTCATCGCCCACGCAGGTGCAAAGAAGGCGGAGGCAAGGGTCAACGACATCGCCATCAGACAAACCACAAGCGAAGGGCTCAGGGACTTCATCGCCATATTCAGTTGGGTAAGAATGAGCCTGCCAAACATGCCGGAAGGGATGTCAGTCGTTGCCTTCCAGAACAGACGAAGCAGGGACAGTTCCAGAGCGACTAAGAAGCTACTAAACCGCCTCATGAAGTATCCCCCTACGACATGGGAGAAAATCCATATCGCTTACTGCGCCGAAGTACGAGCGGATGAGGATGACCTCAATGGGCAAACCTAATGGTTAACGGCTATACAATCGGAAACAAGGAAAGACCAACACCATGAGGGATGTCGGGAACACTCCCTCCGTTCAAACAGAGAACGACATCAGCCATACGCAAGATCTTCCCAGCCGCTGCCTCGGCACATGGATGCATTACAATGGCATATCACCCCTCTTTGAAATGAAAGAGGTACACCCCATTTACTATCATCACATAATTTTTGTGTCTCTCCTTCAGAAATAGTGTACGCACTGGAGAAACTTGGCACCACGGTGCAATGGCCTCAAAAGATGAAGTCAGATCCCGCCACAAGAAAGTCAAATGTCCCATGCAAATTCCATCAGGAACGGGGATACATGACCGAAGATTGCTTAGGCCTGCGATAGGAGGTCGTCGGAATGCTAAACCAAGGATACCTAAAAGAGATGCTCAGCGACAAGGGAAAAATCAACTTCGCATGCGGACGAGAATAACCCCGCGGACCACCAAAGCCTCATTTCCCAGCGCGGATGGTAAACATGATAGTTGGCGACTGTTACGACTCAGCAGTCAACCATGTCAAATTCGCCAACACTCATAGGCTAAAATAGGCCATCTCCCACGAACGGTATGACGACTTTTAAGGAAATATCATTTTTGATCAGTTTGATGCCGATGGTTTGCATTTTCCTCATTACGATGATTTAGTCATTACTTTACACATTATTGACACGGATGTCAAGAGAGTCATGATCGATGATAGAAGCGGCGCCTGTATCATCCACCCGAGAGTCCTTACACATATGGGACTCGAGGAGAGGATAATACCTCGCTGCATAACACTAACCGATTTTAACAATGCAGTGGAACGTACGTCCGGAGAGGTGACCTTGCTCATCCTCACGGGAGGGGTCACACTAGAAATAACTTTCTATGAAATGGACCAAGAGACGTCATACAATGTCATCATAGGGCGCCCGTGGATACATGCCATGCGAGTAGTCCTCTCGAGCATGTATCAAGTGGTCAAGTTCCCTACCCCATGGCAAATATTTAGCATCAAGGGGGAATCGCGTACCGCACATGAGTGTTACAAAATAACCCAAGATTGCGCTCACACCCGACAACTAAGGGGAACTAGTGCGTAAGCATAACAATTAGCCGTGTCAGGGACTAAAACCGACCCAACGGCAGATACTATCAAAGATCCCAATATCGTGGAAGCTTGTAAAGCAAAGATCAAAGATATCCATCCAATCCAGCTGGATAGCAACAATCCTACAAAGAAAGCCTATATCGGACATGACCTCAGTGATCCAAGTAAATACCATGAATTCTTTACTAACCATGTAGACCTATTTGCCTTTTCTCATGCAGATATGCTGGGGATCTCGCCAGATATCGCCACCCATAAGCTAAACACCGACCCGCTGCATTCGCCGATACGACAAATAAGAAGAAAGTTCAACGGTTTAATCAATGAAGTAGTCCGCAAGGAAGTAGACAAACTACCCACCAACGGCTCTATTAAGGAGTCAAAATATCTTCAGTGGGTCGCCAATGTCATCATGGTCAAGAAGAAAAATGGGAAGTGGAGAATGTGCTTGGATTTCACCAACCTGAATAAAGAATGCCCTAAAGACTCCTTACCCCTTCCACATATCGACCAGTTGATCGACGCCACCGCTGGACACGAATTGCTGAGTTTCTTAGACGCATATTCCGGTTACAATAAGATCCTAATGGCCGATAAAGACCTGGAGAAAACAACCTTCATCACTCACCAAGGAACCTACTGCTACAAAGTGATGCCCTTTGGTCTAAAAATGCATGGGCCACATACCAAAGACTGGTCACCAAGATGTTCAAAGAACAACTCGGAAAGACCATAGAGGTTTACATCGACGACATGCTAGTGAAATTTGCAAAAAAGAAAGATCATATCGACCACTTAAAGGAGGCATTCAAAATACTAAAAAAGTATAGGATGAAACTGAATCCCGAGAAATGTGCTTTTGGCGTAGCGTAAGGAAGGTTTCTAGGGTTTCTCGTATCCCAACGAGGCAGCGAAGTCAATACCGATCAAATGAAGGTGATCGCTGTCACACCACCTTTTGGCGCGCCCCGGGTGGGCGCGAAAGATTGTTTCTAATTAAAGGATAATCGAAACGGAATTTATTTACTTAAATCAGAGTCGCCACTTGGGAGATTTATGGTGTCCCAAGTCACCGGTTGAATCCCGAATCGAGGAAAAGAATGACTCTATTAAACAGTCTGCGTATCAGAAATCCGGATAAGGAATTCCGTTAACTCGGGAGAAGGTATTAGGCATTCCCGAATTCCGTGGTTCTAGCACGGTCGCTCAACTATCATATTTTGGCTTATTAACCTGATTTACAACATATTATCCTACAGTGCAATTTTTATGTTATTTACCATTTTTTGTCAATTATTAGAGCTTAAGAAAATGAACATTGTCTAAGAACACGTTTTCGGATCACGTCACATGAAATGCACCCGGATCCACGACACATTCTTATTCAACGTTGTTGGATTTGGATTTGAGTTGCATGAAATGCACACTCGTATTTAAGAAAGGTAAAATGATTAAAACCACACCTAAAATGTCTAACGTATTACTACTTTGCGAAGGGCCATGAAATTAGCTAAATGGCTCGTCCCAAATTCTAATTATTTGAATATACATTTACGAGGGCACTATGATTTATACGTTATTTAGCGGATCTCGTCTCATTTATTTTAAAAGGTTAATCCTAACATAACTATATTTTCTACATGTTTCATCTCTAATCATAAATGAGAGTAAGACCTAGTTACTAATTATTATTTAAGCATTATTATGATTTGGTTAAATCTTATATTGAACTACCTTGACTTTTGACAGTAGTTCGTGCGTGTAATATATCATCATCATCAATCAGATTAAAGAGAAATCTTCACTTAATGTGCGTCAAACCTGTAGGCAACGACGTCGTGAATTACCTAAGGCTAGTTAATGAATATAATACCAATTGTACAGTTATTTACACTAATACAATAGTGGAATTATTCAAAACAACAAAAAGGTGTCAATTATCAATTTATACTAACCTATTATAGTTTAATTCAGATCCAATGGATTAGCGTGACTTAACGTAATTTATTAATGACATGTTACCAATTATAATATTGACCTATTACTAATGATGCTGAAACTTCATTTTTTAACGCAAAACAGTCTTCTGAATACAAGCTATATCCATTTATAGACTCGCATGAAAACAGAAAAATTCTTTTATTGTTCCACTACAAATCCAATGAAGATAATATTATTACTTCTAATTATTCAAGGAGTTCTATAGTCTAACTATCCATTTCAAAGTCAACAACAGATTCTAACAGTTTCCAACTATTCCAATTTGATTATTAAATTTCCAATTCAATCACAGTTCAATCAATATTCTAAACTATCAAACATCATTCCCAAGCTATTTCAAATTTATAATTCATAGTTTAAGTTTAACAAAATCATAATAAAGTTGCACAAACAATCTAAATACATTACATAAATTTCCAGATTTACATCTAAGCTTGTAATTCAGTACAAGCAAAGTTAATGTAACTTCCTGGAGCAGATAAACATGATATCATCTTTCAGCTTTGAAATTACATCAAATCATAGGTTTGAAATGTGTACCTGGATGATGACAATAGAAGAAGGAAAAGGGAAGAGATCACTAGCAGCAGTTGAACCAACAGCAATGACAGAAACAATATCAAGGCAGTAACCAAATTCCCAAAAATACCAATTCTAATCCAGGAATACCAAAGTAATTGTAAACAGCAAAAGAAATCCAGCACACTCGAAACACCAGTTTGTAAATTCCAGAAAATACCAAAACAGCAACACAAATATACCCAAAACCCAAGAATGATACCAAAAACCAACTCCAATAGGACTAGAATGTTTTCAGATTGTCTTAATAAATGAATACTCAAAGAAAGGGAAGCCTCAAGCTTCAAGAAAAGTTGTTGCCTTAAAAGAACCTCACTGTTAGCTTTTGAAAAATCTTACAATCTTTTTCTCTCTCTGTGTATATCTCCCCCCCTCTTTTTCATTCTAAGTTTGTACTTATACCCCCAAAATAGACCCTTTTTTCCTGATGGACCACTCAATTAGCCCTTAAAATCAGCCTTAGTGTACCCTCTACAGCCTATCTTCCCACTCAAGTTTATTAGAAAACTCTATTTTCCACTAACTAATCTGAACAGTCCCTTATCAGATGCCTTGTTGCATTATTTTAAACAATTAAGAAGGGTGCTTATTTATTTAATCCAATTTTTAAATTCAAACAACTCAAAACTGAATCCCAGCCCATTATTCCCCTGTTTTTAGCCACTAAAAATTGTCTGGCAGTCCCTTTTAATCCTTAATTTATGGTGAACAAACAGCTAAACCTCAATTAAAACCAAGATCAACAAACTATCCGAATTGACAATGCCTCGGATCAGTTTTGCAATGCCAATGGCATCCCTATCTTATTGGAATAGCCAAACCTACGACAATGTTCGTCTAGTCGATTACATGGTTTATAACATTTTACCACACATGAGAATCAACAAACAACAGATCGACGAACAATAACAAAGATTCATGGTGTTCGGCAGAAACTTAGAAGTATGAAACTAGCTATGTGACGACGTTAATCGAAATGAATGTCTATCCTATGACAAACGCAATCGAACGAATAAAACAGAATAATAATTGACCAAATAAAAGGTCTTTGAGGGAGGAAAAGAGAATAATTGATACGAAAAATTGAAAACATCAATAAAACACAAATTAAGCACACACAGATGCTCATAAAACAGAATTAAACCAACAAGGAAAAGAAATACCTCAGAAGAAGCTCATGAATTGGGCCAACTGGACTCATCCATTTTGGGGTCCAACGGACCTTAATCGGGGTGTTCTCAGTTGAGAACACCTAGACTAAGGTCTATTAGACCTCAATCTCCCATTGAATTAAATAAAGCCATAATTTTGGATTTCTAGGGTTCTTGGTGCCGTTTTTGGGGCTCGGCGATTTTGGGTTGGATTCGAACCAATCCAAGGGTGTTTATGGTGTAAGGGAGGTCTGGCGAGGGCATGGCACGAGTTTGGGGTCAATCGGAGTTGGTTTGAGTTTGACTCGAATCTTCAAATGAAGATTCGAGAATTTCTAGACTGATTCGAAATAAACCATGCACGGGGTTGGGTAGGGGAGGTTGAGGCGAGTGTGTGGTGTAAATTTAGGAGCGTTTGGCCTACCGGAACCGCTGTGAGGCGATTTCCGGTAGGCGGAGCACGGTGGGGGACGGCGGAGGCTCAGTCGTCTCTAAGAGAGACGATGAAGATGGGGGGTCTGGCTTAAGGGGGCTGGGTAGGCCTTTGGGACTTATATACCTGCGTGGGAAATGAATCCTGGCCGTTTGATCTGATGAGATCAACGGCCCGGATCATTTCACTTATCCAAACGGTGCCGTTTGGGCATAATTGAAGCCGGGTTGGTCTGTGGGCGGACTGGGTCGGGCTATGTAACGGGTTAGGGGATGGGATCTCCTCCGTTGGATCGAGGATGGTTCGATGGACATGATCGAATGCCTTGAAACGATGTCGTTTAGACGCTCATGAAACATACTGGGCCGTTTGATCTTGCAGGATCAACGGCCTGGATTGTGTCAAGCTCAAGGACGTCGTTCAGTCGTCTAACGGTGCTGCTCCATTTGGACAGGGCAAAGACAACCTTTCTGGGCTGCGATTATTTGCAAGAATAGCTTTTTTTCCTTATTTCCTTCACTAACCACATTTAAATTAAAGCCACTCTAAACAAATTGAAAGAAATAAAGTCACACGCCTATTAGTTCCTACACAAATCATTAACACAAATTACAGATTTAGCTAAAATCGCCTAAAGGCAAAGAATAAAGATGCGCATTTTTTGTAATTTTCTTTTCTAACCACTTTACGATTACTTAATTCCTGTGAATTCACAATTAATTCCTAAACGTCTACAACATATATTTTGTATTTTTTTTTTATTTTTTACTTTTGATTGTGGTGACAAATAAACACACAGACCAAGCGCTGACGCTAAGGAGAGACCACACAAAATCCACAAGATCAAATACAAACCCAAGATTATTTTAATTTTTAATTTTGGGAGTAATTCTCATGTAGGGCAAAAATCACGTGCTCACAATACCCGAAGTGCTAAACAGCAAAAAGCAGGTGCAAAAATTGACGAGTCGAATAGCCGCCCTTCTCAGATCTATCTCGTGATCCTTTGACAGATGCCACAAATTTTTCAACGTATTAAGAAAGGACAACGGATTCCAGTGGAATGAGGAATGCGTCAAAGCCTTCCGAGAACTAAAAATATACCTGTCATCACCGCCACTGCTGGCCAAAGCGGATCCGGGCGAACCCCAACTGATATAGCTGGCCGTATCGGAAGTTTCCGACAGCGCAACATTGGTTCGCGAAATGAAAGGTAAGCAATCCCCTATATATTATATTAGCAAAGCCCTGGTGGACACTGAAACAAGGTACCCAACACCTCAAAAAACTAGATATGGCACTGGTTACAGCTTCAAGAAAGCTCAGACCCTATTTTCAATGGCATCCCATCAAAGTGGTCATCACGTTCCCATTAAAAAGCATAATACATAAGCCAGAGCTATCGGGCCAACTCACCAGATGGGCCATGGAGCTCGGCGAGCATGATAGCTCGTATATACCAAGAATCGCCATCAGGTCACAAGTCATCATTGACTTTGTGGCCGACTTTAGCGCAAAAATACTACCAGAGGCAGAAAGGGAAGCTCTGCACTCCACCTCAAATACCAACCTCTGGGCTCTCTACACAGACGGAGGTGTTAATGCATCGGGATCAGGACTGGGACTCGTCCTCGAAGTTCCCAGGGCTAAAATCATTCGCCAGTCCATACGATGCCCCAAGATGACTAACAACGAGGCATAATATAAAGCTGTTATTACAGGTATAAGGTTGGACATAAAATATAGGGCCCGCCAACTCGTCCTCCACTACAACTCTCAGTTCGTGGTAAATAAAGTCATTGGACTTACCAAATCAAGGAACAAAGGTTGCAAAAGTACCAGGCAGAAATCCATAGATTAATGGACCAACTCGATGCGTGCTGCTTCAAGCAGGTCCCCATAGCACAAAATGTCGAAGCGGGCGGCCTAGAAAAATTAACTACAGCCACCACAAACATCGACAAAGAGAGCGTCGTCACCCTTCTCCACGCGGTAACCGATCATGTAGAGGTACTTTCGTTAGGCTTAACCTGGGACTGGCGCAACCAATTTCTATCTTACTTGCGGGAAGGAACTCTACCGCTAGATGAAAAAGAGGCGAAGAAGCTCCGTGTACAGGCCGCCAGATATTGCTTGATAAACCACTAGCTCTGTAAAAGGACCTTCGGATGACACCCGGCCAAGTGCCTAGGCCCTAATCAAATGACACAAGTATTGGAAGAAGTACACTAAGGCCATTGCGGCGCCCATACTGGCAACCGTGCGCTCGTACACTGTCTAATATGAGCCGGATATTACTGGCCTACAATGAAAAAAGATGTCGTAGAGTACGTCCGCCGATGCAAAAGATGCCAGAAGTTCGCCCCAATGATACACCAACCGGGTGAACCTCTCCACTCGATTACTTCCCCGTGGCCCTTTATCAAGTGAGGAATGGACATAATCGGCCCGTTACCAGCCGGACGTGGAAAGGTACATTTTCTACTAGTTCTAACTGACTATTTCTCCAAGTGGATGGAAGCGGGTGCATATGCCAAAATACACGAACAAGAGGTCATCGCCTTCATATGGAAGAATATTATCTGCCGCTTCGGCATCCCTAAAGAAATCACCTGCGACAACGGGTCAAGCAGAGTCATCCAACAAGATAATACTAAATATATTGAAGAAGAAACTTGAAGACGCTAAAGGGATTTGGCCATAACTACTACCAGAGGTATTATGGGTACACAGAACCACCCCTAAATCTTCCACAGGATAAACACCATGCTTACTGATCTACAGGACCGATGCCTTCATACCAGTTGAAGTTAGCGAACCAAGTTTGAGGTATTCACACATGAGCGAAGAAGAAAATGACTTAAACCGACTCCAAGATCTCGATGAAGCCGAGGAAAGGAGAGAAATGGCCCACATCTGGATGGTAGCCCAGAAACATAAAATTGAAAGATACTACACTAAGAGGGCCAAAATCCAAACCACTCAAAGTAGGTGACTACGTCCTCAAAGCCAAAACCTTGGCATCTAGGGATCCGAGCGAAGGAAATCTGGGTACCAACTGGGATGGACCTTATAAGATTACTGTGACAACAGATAAAGAGTTGTTCCAACTGGAGACAATAGAAGGGAAGACACTCCAAAACAATTGGAATATCTCTCACCTCAAGTATTTCCATTTCTGATGAACATCCCCCGAATCAGACGTTTTTTCCCTTATCCGATTTTTGTCCCAATTGAGTTTTCTCGGAGAGGTTTTTAATAAGGTGACGAAGGAGTTGCTCGAAAATGCTCATAAGGAAAGTTTGACATGCCCGTCACGCTGCAAGCTAGAACAACAGACATGCCAAAGGGACCGGACCAACTGCCGCTATCTCCAATGTATGAAAAGCCACGACCTTCTCCAACGTATGAAAGGCTACGACCATTTCCAATGTATGAAAGGCTACATCCATCTCCAATGTATGAAAGGCTACGACCATCTCTAATGCATAAAAGGCTACGACTATCTACAACATATAAAAGGCTAAGGCCGTCCACGACATGCAAAAGGCTACGTCTATCTACAACATATAAAAGGCTAAGTCCGTCCACGACGTGCAAAAGGCTACGGCCATCTACAACATAAAAAAGGTGTCACGACCCCAAATCCGGTCTTGATGGCGCCCAGCACATTGCTAAGCCAGCCTAACCAATCAATATCAACAACGGAGCTAGAAGCTCTCTTTAACGTATTTAAGCATTTCAAAATATGAAACAATAGTAATATTTATACCAACGGCGGGGAGACCAAGTCCCAAAATATACTAACTCCCATAGACCGAAGGGTCAAGAGTCATGAGCCTCTACTGAACATGAGTGTATAAAGGTTTACAAGATACCAAGTGCGGAAAGAAAAGTCAATACAAAATCAAGACAGTAAGAAGGAATATCGGGTCCTGCGGACTCTGCAGGTACCTCGAATATCCACAAACGTCACCTCGCACAGCTACTGGATCACTGCTGAGAGGTACCTGGATCTGCACACAAGGTGCAGGGAGTAAAATGAGTACTGCCAGACTCAGTGGTAATAAACAAGGGTAAGACAACGTAGATAAGAAATCCGCAATAAAGCACTATGTAAAGCTATAATCGGCTACTCTGTCACAGAATTAATCTTCACTGTACCCGTACCAACAAATACCAATAAATAGCATAACAGCTAGCGAGATGTAGCTAAATGCAATGCATGATATGACCGCTACGGCGCGTGGCCGACTCCAATTTTGGGTACCCATGCTCACCGTGGGGGTTCGGACTCCGGAGGGGCTCCTGCAGCCCAAGCACATCTCATAGAGATATTCTCGCGGCGTGCGGTCCGATCCAACATATATCTCGTTGCGGCGCGCAGGCCCGATCCACTACTAGTCGGCTAATATGCAGATACGGCCTCGCAGGCTCAAAGTAGTTTTTGAAAACTCTTTTATCATTTTTCAGTTGGAAAACAAGTAATATCAAGTTCCGGAGATTGGAATTAGCATAATAACAGAAATGGCTGCGGACTAGTAGTAAACTAGCATGTCTATATGATAAGACAATGATAACGATCCTCGCGGGATCCAATAACCGGCTCACGGCCCACATGTATACTCAACCGCCCAAGAAGGGGTTCCTCGGCTCAAGAGTGGCCATTATCACAATATATATATATGCAACCATCCGAGAAGGAGGTTCGACGGCTCGAGAATAGCCAATAATACCAGTATCAACAGGTCGGACTAATATATAGTCTCCAGTTCATGATCGACCCCGCACTCTCAAGAGTGTGCGTGTCTCGCCGCTATACAGCGTCACAAAATGGTATACCGGGGTTTCGAACCCGCTGGTCATCACCCACATCTATTACTCACCTCAATACGGCGCGACGACTACTCCGTAATGCCCTGGCCACGAGAATCAAGCTCCGCACGTGTAGAATCTGATCAAATACAAGTAGAAACACAACAAATTAGGCCAATGGGACGACACCCAATCAATACAACTCGATTTACATCAAAATTCCCAAAGTTGTCAAAACCCGACTTTCGGCACGCTTATCGAAAAATCACGAAAGTCACATATTCAGAACCCTCATCTCAATACGAGTCTAAGCATATCAATTTTACCAAATTCGGACTCCATTTGCCCATTCAAAACCTTGATTTTCTAAAGTTCAAGCCTAGGGATAAATCTTCCATAAATTACCCCAAATTCCTCCATTTTCATGATATAATTGCATAATATTATCAATACTAATCATAGTTTAAGTCCATAGTTGATTACCTGATGATTTCCCTTGAATTTCTCTTCAAAATCGCCCAAATCGCCTCTAAAGCCGAGACCCAAAATGTGTGAAATGTTCTGAAATTTTTCTAACTTCGGATACACTTACTTACAGCGATTTTCGCTTCTGCGGAATATTTTCCGCTCCTATGCACCCGTATCCGCGACCAAAGGGTCGCTTCCAGCGGTTCCAGGCCTAGCCGGCCATTTCCGCTTCTGCGAGCAAAGGGCCGCTTAAGCGGGCCCGCTTCTGCGAAGAAACTTCCGCTTCTGCGGAAACATCCGCCTCTGCGCACCACTATCCGCTTCTGCGGTCTCGCCCAAGCGGTCGAATGTCCGCTTCTGCGGACCATGCCCATTTTCTCCCCTTCCGCTTCTGCGATCACTGGCTCGCACCAGCGATGCCGCTTCAGCGGAATATCTTCCGCTTCTACGTAACCAGCCGCTCCTGCGCACCTCGTCCACTTCTGCGGACTCGCTCCTGCGTCCAAAATTCCGCAGAGGAGCGGAAACAACAGAAGCAGGATGCCAACCTGCAATTTTTCCAAAATTTTCTCCCGTTTAACCATCCGAAAACACCCCGAGGCCCCCGGGACCTCGTCCAAACATACCAACACATCTTAATACATTATTCGAACTTGCTCCAATCCTCAAAACACGTCTAACAACATCAAAACCCATAATTCGCATCGAATTCAAGCCTAAATTCCTTAAAACATTCCAAATTACACATTAAATCAAAAACCCGACTAAACGACATCCGAATGACCTGAAATTTTGCAGGCACATCCAAAATCACCTAACGAAGCTACTGCAACTGTCGGTATTCCATTCCGACTCCCGGATCAAAATCTCACCTACCGTTCTCGGATTTCGCCAAAATTCAACCTTAGCCAATTCAAGCCTATTTCTACACCGGGCCTCCAAATTCAATTTCGATCGCTCCCCTAAGTCACAAATCACCTTCCGGAACTAACCGAATCATCAAAATCCGATTCCGAGCCCTCTAACCCAATAGTCAACTCCGGGTTGACTTTCCTTATTCAAGTTTCCTTCACAAAGGCTATATGCCTCATTTTCAATCCAATTCACTCCTAACTCACCCGATAGACTTTAACACTGATATAAAATCATAAAACATGTATTTACAACATAACGGGGTGGTAATTCTCGTAATGACGGGCCGGGTCGTTACATTCTCCCCAACTTAAACAAACGCTCGTCCTCGAGCGGACCCAAAGTGGTACTAGAAGCAACTCAATAGCTAAATGACCTTACCAAGCATATATGCTGGCGATCACACGTCAGCCTATCTCTCATAAGTCCGAAAACACCATATAGCTAAAATCTCACAGGCCATCTGAACCATACACCACATTGCACTTTCCGAAATCATATGCCAATTGCTAAACCCTTGCCTATACTCAGGATACACTAGAATCCACTGCAATAACCCACACTTACCACTCCGGGTGAGATCATATGATGTATCAACAACTCAATCACTAGAGACGATAGTCTCTAATCACAACAACTGGCCACAATAACCAAATACTAGCTGAAAACCTCTTTCATTAGATAGAGTCTTAATCCAAAACCTCCATATCCTGCCCACGGCAGCTGAAACACGCGATATACCGAACCCATCTCTCAGGTTAACCATTCGTGAATCTATTTCCCTTTTAAAATTGGTACCACAATAGGTTTCGGAGCCAAACCTCGATTTTTATCTTTCGAACCAGCTAAGATCCAATATGCTTGTATTCATTAATGACTCCAACGGTCATTTTGATAATAACACACCACACTGGTGACATGACATATCAACCACCGGCCTAAGCCGCGACGAGCACAACATAGACTCCAATAGAAACGTCTGCACACACTCGAATCATGACAGCTGAAATCATGACAACTGTCTCCAGCAAATAGAGCTGCAATTTAATTCCTCTGTGCCATCATAACATAGAACTGAGATCGCGTCTCGCATTATAGAAATAGAGCACATGACTCCTTCTCGAAAGGTCATAACATCACGTGGCCTTGCCACGATTCATGATTCTATCCAAACATTATTACTCAAGAAGCACCCCAATTTACCAAGCTCAACGATCAGCCACGCACATATTTAGGTCTGAACCCAAGCAATCAACCTCACCCACGGTGAAACAATTAACATATGCTATAAAATCCTGAAAGAACACAACCGATGTGCCATTCGCCAAGCGATACTCAATACAGACTCTTCCTCAGAAGCCAGGAGGTATTGTATACCAGGTAGCATATAACTAGCTATATTTTCACAATATTCTATTGCGGCGTGCAACCCGTTCCAATGACATACCCGTGGCAGCGTGCCACCCGATCTGGATACCATACCTGTGGCGGAGTGCCACCCGATCCAAGTAACCCTCGTCAAATAAATACGCGTCGAGTCAAGTTACTCATCATAATAAACATATATAGCCTCAAGTTTGGCCACAAGAAACGCATCCGACAAAGTTCCTCAATACCAGAACTAATCAATGGTAGATACTTCTACACTAACATCCGCCACTAAGGTCCAACTGACAAAGCAATGCCTACCAGCCGTCCGCTGGTCCTGGGTACAACTACTCTGTTGGAGCATACTCTGATGCTCTCTGCTACGCAATTTGTGCCATTTTCCGACATAGTCCATATCACATTTGTCTAGACGACCTGACTTATGTCAACCAGTCAGCAATCAAGTATCATAATCCGAATTCGTTTTATCAAGTCAAGAGAGAGCCTCTAAGGCTTCCGATTTCCAATAATCACAAAACGATGTCGATGCACACGATATACAACCACTGCATAGGCGGATTAACGAGAATTTCAAGTTTCCTACACATATATAACATATGAATCACTATGCCTGATTCCGTATTTCACCGTACATATATATAACGCACATCAAGCGTCCATTCATACCACGACAGCCATTCAGAAATTTCATTATGCCATCAACGACTCAATTATTTTAGTCGATCCAACAAGAGAATACCACTGGATATTATCAGTTTACATTACCTTGTCCCTTTGCACCATATACCCTGCCAAATTACTAGAATAGCAGTACCATTTTCTTAAATCACCGGCAGCTGTCCGCGCTGCTCAATAATTTTATTGACTTTCCATATATTATGAACTGATCTCAAAACCTAGAATATACCATTATCAACTTTCCATAACACATCGTGTATACCATATCACACTAAGACAACATGAAAATTCATATCCCTTTCCTCCGCCTCAACATTGGCGCACTCAACTAGTCAAGGACTTTCGTGATCCCATATAGAAGAAAACTCATTACATATTCCACGCTTCGCATATCGATAGGAATATACTCATCTTCAAACCATGATAAAACACATCACAAACTATTTCTTCCCATTCATTGCATAAGTTTAACTGCCAGGACTGAGTCCTTATACCTATATCAAGTTACACAACTGCCAGCACTCAAAAGCTTTATTGCACAATATCTGCGAGACTCATTACTTCAAACATATACCAGGAATTAATCGTATTCCTTATCATACCATTCTGGTTTATTAACAAGTTGTTCCATTTATCCAGTTTCCTTTCTGATTCCTCTTTAATTTCATATTCTCCTTTACTGAAGGACCACAATACATCAACTTATGTTACCACACGAGATTCATACACAAGACCACACAGTCTAAGGCACATAGGCCACAGAATACTCTCTCAATGTTTCCCCGAAGTACCACATTCTACCACACTTTGTTTTGAAGAACTTCCTGCGATTTTGAATTTGTATCATTACTTCCCAATGCGGATACGTAGAATCCTGTCATTCACATGATATAACACAAGCCTTGATTTTTCTCAACTAAAACCGCCATCTTTAGCCACATACACAATCTTAAAACACCTACCGTTACAAGCAAAGTCTGAACACTGCAAACCATTCTCGGGCGTCATTCACCCTTATTCAATTATAATTCAACTGTCTTATTGAACAGAACCACTCGTGTCTTGTAAGAATTCTGACATCACAGAACATGATTACTTACAGGTACAATTAGCTATCTTTCGTTTCTATACACCGAACATTCTTTACCAACATAAGTTCACAACATCCTAGTATTTCTTCACATCTACGAAGCACCATAACCTTTATCAAAATTTCCCAACATACCTAGAGACAGAGCCAACACAACACACGACAGTGCAATCAGTTGATCAATAACAACCTCCCCAACTTAGCTCGGAGTCATACATCAAAGCACTTTTAGCCACTCATAGCCTTCTTACTCAAAAGATGCAACAAAGTTCTAGTTAGATTAAACTCAAGTCATTTACGAGCCTTGACAGAGACTCGAATCATCAGAGACCTTAGCTCTTCTACAATTCTTGCAGATATACATGCACCACCAATAAACCCACTCTCTTTAGGTGACAGAAATCTTTCTAAGTCCCAAATTTTCCAAAAATTTCGGCAGAGTTTCCTTTGTAAATTGGCCTATCCACCTGCCCTGAGAATCACCAAACCATTCTAACAATACATCCACAACTCATCAAGATATCACAATGTATTTCAACAACATTAAATCTCAATACTATACGAATCATATTATCACAATTTATACTTGAACCTGCGTTGTACCTGCTCGAATCATAACACATATCAAATACCTTTCAATTACACATGAGGATCAACCCTCCTAGTTCTTCTCAATTTAGCATTTCATCACAATACCTTCCACCAGGATGCACATAGCAAAATCACTTTAGTCTTCCTGAGTTTAAACTCGTTCCACTACACCTAAGGTACTTTACCTTCCAATTACGAGATATGATAATTATTCACCATGCCCATAGCTCGGGGCTACACAACAGATTAGACAAGAGTCGAAAATTTAACAGCTCATCCATTAGTAAGCCTCCCTAATACTCTACAGATCAGCACAAGGCCCCAAACATGGCTACTAGACCGAGTACATAGATATAAGCCCAGTCTTAGTCACTTTACACATTAATTTATCAATTGGGAAGGATCAAGTCCAAATCCCCAGTCATAATACCACCACACTCGTCACATGACGCGTGTTCCATCTCAGCACAGCACTGTATAGTGCAAATACGGGGTTTCAAACCCCCAATACATTATCTATTGCCACTACTCACAAAATCAGCACCTCGATGCTCAAATCGTAAACAAGGTCCAGCCTCAAGTCATCCTGACTGGCCCAACATGAACTCATGGAGATTATATCTCGCCCTCGTTCGAGGAAATCACAAGCCATAAGGCAATTACACTACTGAGCGCTCGAAGCGTACACAGACGTGTGGAAGGAATTTCAAAAATTATCTCTCAAGCTGAATCAAGTGCGCACGATAAGAATTCCAAGAAATGTGAAGTGTTTCCTAAAGGTTCGCGCAGCCTCCCGAGGATAAGTACGGGCGTCCCCGTACCGATCCACAAGACTCTACCAACCGGCTCAAGACTCGCGAGGCCTAGTAAACCTAGGCTCGATACCAACTTGTCACAACCCCAAATCCGGTCTTGATGGCGCCAAGCACATTGCTAAGCCAGCCTAACCAATCAATATCAACAACGAGGCTAGAAGCTCTCTTTAACCTATTTAAGCATTTCAAAATATGAAACAATAGTAATATTTATACCAACAACGGGGAGACCAAGTCCCAAAATATACTAACTCCCATAGACCAAGGGTCAAGAGTCATGAGCCTCTATCGAACATGAGTGTATAAAGGTTTACAAGATACCAAGTGCGGAAAGAAAAGTCAATACAAAATCAAGATAGTAAGAAGGAATATCGGGTCCTGCGGACTCCTGCAGCTACCTCGAATATCCACAAACGTCGCCTCGCACAGCTATTGGATCACTGCTGAGAGGTACCTGGATCTGCACACAAGGTGCAGGGAGTAAAATGAGTACTGCCAGACTCGATGGTAATAAACAAGGGTAAGACAGCGCAGATAAGAAATCCGCAATAAAGCACTATGTAAAGCTATAATCAGCTTCCCTGTCATAGAATCAATCTTCACTGTACCTGTTCCAACAAATACCAATAAATAGCATAATAGCTAGCAGATGTAGCTAAATGCAATGCAATGCATGATATGACCGCTACGGCGCGTAGCTCGACTCCAATTTTGGGTACCCGTGCTCACTGTGGGGGTTCAGACTCCGGAGGGGCTCCTACAGCCCAAGCACATCTCATAGAGATATTCCTGCGGCGTGCAGTCCGATCCAACATATATCTCGCTGCGGCGCGCAGCCCGATCCACTACTAGTCAGCTAATATGCAGATACAGCCTCGCAGGCTCAAAGTAGTTTTTGAAAACTCTTTTATCATTTTTCAGTTGGAAAACAGTAATATCAAGTTCCAGAGATTGGAATTAGCATAATAACAAAATAGCTGCGGACTAGTAGTAAACTAGCATGTCTATATGATAAGACAATGATAACGATCCTCGCGGGATCCAATAACTGGCTCACGGCCCACATGTATACTCAACCGCCCAAGAAGGGGGTTCAACGGCTCAAGAGTGGCCATTATCACAATATATATATATATATGCAACCATCCGAGAAGGAGGTTCGACGGCTCGAGAATAGCCAATAATACGGTATCAACAGGTCGGACTAATATATAGTCTCCAGTTCATGATCGACCCCGCACTCTCAAGAGAGTACGTGTCTCGCCGCTATACAGCGTCACAAAGTGGTATACCGGGGTTTCAAACCCGCTGGTCATCACCCACATCTATTACTCACCTCAATACAGCAGGACGACTACTCCGCAATGCCCTTGCTATGAGAATCAAGCTCCGCACGCGTAGAATCTGATCAAATACAGTAGAAACACAACAAATTAGGCCAATGGGACGACACCCAACCAATACAACTCGATTTACATCAAAATTCCCAAGTTGTCAAAACCCGACTTTCGGCACGCTTATCGAAAAATCACGAAAGTCACATATTCGGAACCCTCATCTCAATACGAGTCTAAGCATATCAATTTTACCAAATTCGGACTCCATTTGCCCATTCAAAACCTTGATTTTCTAAAGTTCAAGCCTAGGGTTAAATCTTCCATAAATTACCCCAAATTCCTCCATTTTCATGATATAATTGCATAATATTATCAATACTAATCATAATTTAAGTCTATAGTTGATTACCTGATGATTTCCCTTGAATTTCTCTTCAAAATCGCCCAAATCGCCTCTAAAGCCGAGACCCAAAATGTGTGAAATGTTCTGAAATTTTTCTAACTTCTGATACACTTAACTTACAGCGATTTTCGCTTCTGCGGGAAAATTTCCGCTCCTACGCGTCCGTATCCGCGACCAAAGGGTCGCTTCAGCGGTTCCAGGCCTAGCCGGCCATTTCCGCTTCTGCGAGCAAAGGGCCGCTTAAGCGGGCCCACTTCTGCGTAGAAATTTCCGCTTCTGCGGAAACATCCGCCTATGCGCACCACTATCCGCTTCTGCGGTCTCGCCCAAGCGGTCGAATGTCCGCTTCTGCGGACCATGCCCATTTTCTCCCCTTCCGCTTCTGCGATCACTGGCTCGCACCAGCGATGCCGCTTCAGCGGAATATCTTCCGCTTCTACGTAACCAGCCGCTCCTGCGCACCTCTTCCGCTTCTGCGGACTCGCTCCTGCGTCCAAAATTCCGCAGGAGCGGAAACAACAGAAGCAGGATGCTAACCATCCGAAAACACCCCGAGGCCCCCGGGACCTCGTCCAAACATACCAACACATCTTAATACCTTATTCGAACTTGCTCCAATCCTCAAAACACGTCTAACAACATCAAAACCCATAATTCGCATCGAATTCAAGCCTAAATTCCTTAAAACATTCCAAATTACACATTAAATCAAAAACCCGACTAAACGACATCCGAATGACCTGAAATTTTGCAGGCACATCCAAAATAACCTAACGAAGCTACTGCAGCTGTCGGTATTCCATTCCGACTCCCAGATCAAAATCTCACCTACCGTTCGGATTTCGCCAAAATTCAACCTTAGCCAATTCAAGCCTATTTCTACACCGGGCCTCCAAATTCAATTTCGATCGCTCCCCTAAGTCACAAATCACCTTCCGAAACTAACCGAATCATCAAAATCCGATTCCGAGCCCTCTAACCCAATAGTCAACTCCGGGTTGACTTTCCTTATTCAAGTTTCCTTCACAAAGGCTATATGCCTCATTTTCAATCCAATTCACTCCTAACTCACCCGATAGACTTTAACACTGATATAAAATCATAAAACATACAATTTCAACATAACGGGGTGGTAATTCTCGTAACGACGGGCCGGGTCGTTACAAAAGGCTAAGGACATCCACGATGTACAAAAGGCTACGGCCATCTACAACATATAAAAGGTTAAGGCCGTCCACGACGTGCAAAAGGCTCGGTCATCTACGACATATAAAAGGCCGAGGCCGTCCATGATCTACAAAAGGCTACGACCATATACAACGTATAAAAGGCTAAGGCCATCTACAACTTACAAATGGTTACAACCATCTCAAAACAAACAAACGGCTAAGGCCAATGTCGTAGTAATCGACTTATCTCGATTACGATGAATCAACTCGACACGATCAAAATCACTAAATGGTTACGACCATCCCAAAATAAACAAACGGCTAAGACCAGTAGCGTAGTAATCACCTTGGTTCGATTACGATAAAATCAACTTGACAGAGATCGATACTACGCAAAGTGCACAAAGCAAAAAATATAAAAGGTATATATGCATATTAAAAGAATAATTTTCATTTCCTCTATGAAGAGAAGTATACATTTACAAATGATCACGTTTACATGGCTACAAAATTACAACAAAATACAAACACATCCTAGCCGCCGCCACCCTATTCGCCGTTGCCAGCCGGCCCTTCACCCTGTTCACCGCCGCTTTCGATACGAAATAACACAGAAAACCAGGACCCAATAGCCAATTAGTTCGCATCTTCAAAGGTATAGCTTGTCGGGTCCGGAGAACCAGGGTTATACCCACAGGCTTCCCGGGTAACCCAAACCAAACGGCATCGGTCCTCCACCTCTGCCTCAGTAGCATGACCAGTGGCATAAAAATCCTCAAAAATTGCCAGTTTGGCTTCGGCGTATACCTACATATCGTGTGCCTCACTGGACACATCGTTGGATAACTCGGTCGCTGCCTCTTGCCTAAGAGAGTCAACTTCAGCCGCCCTAACATTGAGCTCGACAGTTAGGGCGTCAACTTTGGCACACAATTCAGCGGCCTCCGCCATGGTCACACGACCAATCTCCAACTTATCCTCATTCGATCAAAGAAGGTTCTCCATCTCCGTGTTTCGAGTTAGGGCAGTCATTAAACTCTCATATACTTGATCCAGCTGAGCCACCCGCTCCCGCAACTAAGCTTCCGACTGCTCTAATCCCGCACGAAAAACCTGAAACTGCGGGTCCTGGGCATATATGTCCGCCAACGTCTGGTGCTTATCTTGGAACTCTTTATACTTTTTTACTACCCTCCTAAGGGTGTCGGTCTTATTCTGAGCACGCCGACCCCTCTCGACTTCCAAAATGAGGGTCTAAAGAGAAAAACACAACACAAGTCAGTATACACCTAAGGTTCGTTCTTATAAACGAAAGCAAAGCATACTTGCAAAGCTGCACCAATGACTCTTTGGGATAATTTCCCGTCACTGACGTCCTTCATAGTCTCGCTCGCAGCAGCCACACAAAGCAAAGTCATATCCGCCATGGCCTGCTCACTCTCCAGCAACAGGTTATACCCGGTCGTGATCACGATTCGACGGTTAGGCCCAACCGCCGCCATCTCCACTCGAGCGTGATTCCCCTGCGACATGTCCACAACTGCGGAAGCTCGCTTAGAATCTGCCTTTCCCTCATCAGCAACCGCATCGGCAGTAGCTGACGTGTCGTCTCCTTCGACACTTGGGGGGATAAAATGGGTTACAACCCCCTCCGAGTGGCCGACCTTTCCGAGCGAATGGCATCACCTATCAAGACTGGCCTCGACTATGGACGACGTACATTCGCCCTCCCAAACTCTACAACTATTTTTTTGCTCAGTAGCAATCGACGCCTCTTCCACTCCGGTGGCTCTTTGGCTTCGGAAGTCCCCTTTCGGCATGAGGAGATGGAGGCGAAAGAGTCATCTCATTTGCGGATTCGACCACCGGCATGACCTCGGGCCGAGTAGCCTCAGGAACATCTTCGCTAGAGGTGTCCTGGGTTGCATATCCGCCCTAGGCCAAGCAACTTCGGTAACGTCCTCGCTAGAGGGTTCCAAGGTCGCATGCTCCCCCTCAAGCTGAGAAACCTCAGGAATATCCTCATCCGAAGGCTCCTAAGGCACATACTTATCATTAGAATCAATCGTCGCCACCGAGGGGGCTGCAGCATTTTGTCTCCTCCTCCTTTAGGGGCGCTCTGAACTGCCAAAATAAAATAAGTCAAGCAGCAACACTTTAAAATAGAATTTCCAAGTTAAAAGACAGTGTAATACCTAAAGGGTCGTATTAGGTGATAAATGTCGCCCACGTCCTGCACTCCTCCGCGAAGGGGATCACTCTCTCCACCCATGACCTTATATCGGGTACAAGTCGAGGCAGAGAAATCCTAGCTGCAAAAAAAAGGGAAAAGCGAGGAAGTCACAAAGACTGAACGGGCAAAAGTTATGAAAATATTAAACATGCATAAAATCACTCACGTTCTGGATTCCACATCTCTGGGAACCCTTTTGGGGTCGCCACCAGGTCCGCCCTCCGGACATAGAGAAATTTAAGCCAGAAGCGGTGATTGGGTTTATCGTCCGCCTTGACAACTAGGCCTTTCGCGCCACGGTTCTTCAGCTGCAATATCGATCCCCTTATAAAACCAGGGCTAAACAACTACAACAGGTGGTGGATCAAAGCGTCGAGTCCGCCCCGGTCGGCGTAAGTGGTCAATATATGACTCATTTTCCATGTATACGAAGTAAGTTGAGCCGGGCATATATTGTAGAAATGGCAAATCTCCTATGCTAGAAGGTACATTAGGAGGAAACACCCGATCAAAAAGGGGTACTCATAAAAAGCACATAACCCCAGTCTGTGTATGTTAACAAAAATTCTTTCCGGCTGCCTTCAAGACCACTATATCAAGGATTTGGCACGCCTCTCGCAGATTGTCCTATGTGAATCAAGGAACTCAGAATGGTTCCATGCAGGGGTTAGGCATCTTGTGGGAAAATCTCTCAGAGCATGAAGCTCCCGGGGAAGGTAATTGTCCACAATAAGGGGAACGAGAGGTCTTTGGGTCTTTTATTCACCGCCCAAAGATGACGGAACCCTAGAAGAGGATTCATCTTCGTCTCCTATATTTTGTCGGCCTCGTCTCGCCATAATTAATAAATGAGGATATCAACGACTAAGGAAATCGATTCCTAAGAAAACTCAAAGGCTCAGAACGAGAAATGTTGATTTCCTTCAGAGAAGATGAATGAAAAGAGTGCAAATTTGGGGAGTTCAAAGGATAGCAGAAATTGAACCTTCCCCCCATTTATAGGGCTCAAATACACGAAAATCGAAAAGGTGGCATAAAACCAAAATGTCAGATCACTCCCCGATGTCACACCCCTTTTTTAACCAAAACCTTCCACCAAACCCTCTTAAATTAATAAAAGAATTTAGTAAAAAACTTGAAAAGAGTTTTCAATTTTGAAAGTGACAAAAATTGTGTTTCGAAAGGATTAACTTAGAGTCGCCACCTGACGTTGATTTCGGTGTGCCAGGCCACCGTTTTTAAAATGATTTTCCTTTAAAACACTTTAGACTCCAAAACTAACTCTGCACCAGAGATTCGGGTAAAGGGGTTCATTTGACTCGGGGAGAAGGTGTTAGGCACACCCCAAATCCCGTGAAAGTCACGGTTGCGTACTCGATCAAGTTGGCTATTAAAAAATTCGGGTTGAGGTAAAATCACAAAACAAAAAGCAAATAAACACACACGAGGCTCGAGGTCGTCCCAACCTAAATGAAAGAAAAATGAAAATAAAAATAAAAGAAAAATCCTAAGCTAACCTATACTACGACCGCTCCACCACATTCGCCAAGGCCTCCAAAATTTTTACATAGTTCGTTGAGGCACACCCCGGATAAAAATATATACAAACTCTTCGGGGCATTCCCCGGATAAATATAACTACGAGAACGACCTCTCACCTCAAAACTAACCAAAATCCTAAGGCTTGCCTACCCAAATGTGATCGGCCTAAATATATTTCTAGCGATTAAAAGCAATAAAGCAAAATATAAAACTAACAAAATGAGTCCAAGCTCAAATTACTATAATTTCCTTCCTTGCCTATCCAATTTGCCTAACAAAGTCCATGTTTAACTCCTCTAATCAGACTTCAATTTTTCGTTTCTCAAATTGCAAACCATTTTCTTTAATATTCAAATTCACTTCAAAGCTTATCCCCAATTAATTCAAATTGGTCCAATACGAAATTGACTATAATATAAAAAGCTTACGGTAAATCAAGGAAGCAAATTAAGACATAAAACAAGGCATGAAACACCCAAAATTAGAAATAAAATAATCAAAAGAGAAAAGCACATGGAGAATAGAAATGGACCTCAATAATAAACCCCTCAATATTAGCTAGAAATCAGCTACAGTTTGGAGATTAATCTGCGGATCAAGAGAATAAACTTGAACGGCACCTCGGGCAGCAACACGAACCAAAATTGGATTTCAACAGATACTGCGGCGAGTTATAAACCTCGTCGGCAACATCGAATGCAGCCTCCACTAAACCATAATCGGATATTGATAAAAGGGTGAGAAGATTGCTTGGTACAAAATGACAACCAAAAGATTATTTCCGTATTGTTGGACACCATTGGAGAGGACGTTATTTATTAAGTATTATGTTTCTTAAACAAAGTGTTCCATTCATGTTTGGAACATTGAAACTCCCATGAATATTTTGCAACCCCTGGACACTTCCTAAGTGGTGATAAAGAGAGGAGGGTGCACCTGTTGAGGAGAGGAAAAGGAAGGAAATGAGCAACTAGTGTTATCTCATGTTTTGGCAAATCAGATTCCAAGTAATGAAGGGTGCCGTTGTTGTGATCTCAAAATGAGGAGTTTTTGGCTATTGGTGTTGCGAGATGAAGAATCAAAAATGGCTTGTTTTTCTTGGGAGGCGGCTCTTTTGCTAGAGAAGAGGGGTGGCCGGTTCTTTCTCCTCTGTTGCCTGTTCAGGGCTGGCCGTTGGTTGTTGTTTTTTGTTCTGAAGGAGACCAGGTCATGGTGGGCGGATGGTTTCTCTTAATTTTCAGCTAGGTTTTCTCCTTTGTGTTTAATGTTAGATGAAGAAGAAGGGTTATGGGTCGGGTCGGCGGGTCAGGGGTATGGAGGTGAGCTACCCGATTTTGGGCCATTTTTGTGTAGAATTGGGCCCAAAACTTGCACTTCTTCAATTTTTATCAAACTATTAAGTAAATAACCCAAACCTTTAAATTAAAACCCAAATTAATTTCAATTAATTAAAATATATTATGTAATAGCATGAAACTATTTTTGTATTTTTCAATTTTATGATAAAAATAATGTAAAAGAGCAAAAATAAAATATCAATAACCTAAATAAAAGAAAATATTTTTGTAATTTTCAATTTTGTGATAAAGATGATGTAAAAGAGTAACAATTAGTGTAAATAACTATATTAGACCCAAATTAATTATTATACGCTAAAATGGGTTAAATGTGGGGTAAGGTCAAAAATTACGTGTCTACAGCTGCTCCTCTTTGACTGAAAATACAAAGTATTTTCAGACAAAGATCGACTAGACAGGATTTTTGACCTGACCCTTATTTAAAAGACCAACTAGAAGAAAAGAGAATGTGACCGAGCTCTGGTATCTGAGTTGCCTACATATCCTCGGCTATAGAGGAATCGGGCCACGTGTAATTCAGAAGTGAATGAGATGATGGAGTTTACCGAGGTGGAGAGTCGAGTCGAGTGCCGTCGAGGTTCTAGCCTACAGTCCTGTTATTACATCAAAATCAGAAAATGAAAAGGCTAACTAAACCTATTAACTATGAGTTACAAGATTGCTATCTATAAGTCTTCTGAAGCTTGATCTTGATTCTTGAATGGTTCTTCATGCACACTTCAGATCTGAACCTTGATGCTCGCTAGATGCAGGTGTTAGCTCGTTTTCTTCTGCTTTTCGGATCAAAACCGGACAAACAATGCTTGTGACTTTAGTCATGTCTTGTGCGATCCACCTCTTGTCTCGGCTTCTGCATTTTGGACTCACCTCCTTTTTCTCTTTTTTTCTTTTTCTTTTTCCTTTTTTTTTTCTATTCTGGATTGAAATTCCTTATGTTAATCACCTTGGATTATTGACTCGCATTCTTGCCGCGAGCTTCTGCTACTTCTAGCATGAAACTGATTTCTGAAATGATTTCCCTCGTTGTCCAGGTGGGTGCCTGACATTACAACAAAACAGACAAAACAAAAGAAATTTTTCTGCCCCAATTTTGGATTCGGGCATAAATGTGAATGTTAATTGGATCATGCTACCTACAGAGCTCTCAAAATTATAAAATTAAATCCCATTATCCAGGAGAGTCCTGAGAGTTCTAAAATCAAATCCCATTATCCAGGAGGGTCCTGAGAACTTTAAATTAAATGCCATTATCCAGGAGGGTCCTAAAAATTTTAAACTAAATCCCATTATCCAGGAGGGTCCTGAAAATTTTAAAATTAAACCCCATTATCCAGGAGGGTCCTGAAAATTCTAAAACTAAATCCCATTATCCAGGAGGGTCCTGAAAATTCTAAAAATTAAATCCCATTATCCAGGAGGGTCCTGAAAATTCTAAAATTAAATCCCATTATCCAGGAGGGTCCTGAGAATTCTAAAACTAAATCCCATTATCCAGGAGGGTCCTGAAAATTCTAAAACTAAATCCCATTATCCAGGAGGGTCCTGAAAATTCTAAAACTAAATCCCATTATCCATGAGGGTCCTGAAAATTCTAAAACTAAATCCCATTATCCAGGAGGGTCCTAAAAATTCTAAAACTAAATCCCATTATCCAAGAGGATCCTGAAAATTCTAAAATTAAATCTCATTATCCAGGAGGGTCCTGAAAATTCTAAAATTAAATCCCAATATCTAGGAGGGTCCTGAAAATTCTAAAACTAAATCTCATTATCCAGGAGGGTCCTGAAAATTCTAAAACTAAATCCCATTATCCAGGAGGGTCCTGAAATTTTTAAAACTAATCCCATTATCCAGGAGGGTCCTGAAAATTCTAAAATTAAATCCCATTATCCAGGAGGGTCCTAAAAATTCTAAAATTAAACCCCATTATCCAGGAGGGTCCTGAAAATTCTAAAACTAAATCCCATTATCCAGGAGGGTCCTGAGAACTTTAAACTTAAATCCCATTATCCAGGAGGGTCCTGAAAACTCAAAAATTAAATCCCATTATCCAGGAGGGTCCTGAAAATTCTAAAACTAAATCCCATTATTCAGGAGGGTCATGAAAACTTAAAATTAAATCCCATTATCCAGGAGGGTTCTGAAAATTCTAAAACTAAATCCCATTATCCAGGAGGGTCCTGAAAACTTAAAATTAAATCCCATTATCCAGGAGGGTCCTGAAAATTTGAAATTAAATCCCATTATCCAGGAAGGTCCTGAAAACTTAAAATTAAATCCCATTATCCAGGAGGGTTCTGAAAACTTAAAATTCAATCCCATTATCTAGGAGGGTCCTGAAAACTTAAAATTAAATCCCATTATCTAGGAGGGTCCTGAAAACTTAAAATTAAATCTCATTATCCAAGAGGTTCCTGAAAACTTAAAATTAAATCCCATTATCCAGGAGGGTCCGGAAAACTTAAAATTAAATCCCATTATCCAGGAGGGTCCTGAAAATTCTAAAACTAAATCCCATTATCCAGGAGGGTCCTGAAAACTTAAAATTAAATCCCATTATCCAGGAGGGTTCTGAAAACTTAAAATTAAATCTCATTATCCAGGAGGGTCCTCAAAACTTAAAATTAAATCCCATTATCCAGGAGGGTCCTGAAAACTTAAAATTAAATCCCATTATCCAGGAGGGTCCTGAAAACTTAAAATTAAATCCCATTATCTATGAGGGTCCTGAAAATTCTAAACTTAACTTACCTGAGCCGCGCTCACATCTTGGAGGATTCTGAATATAATTTGCTGCCTGAACCATTCTTTTTCCATAAGAGGTCCATGTGGACTTAAAAATTTCTTGCCCTTGCTTCAGACAAATAAAATCTTGTTAGTTTGAAAATGTGGTGGTTAGTTTGTGGCATCATTGTTGAGTGTTTGCTTCTGCCACTGCCATGTTTCATCTTGATTAGCTGCATCAGGCTAGCAAAGACTTGTTTGACCTTTTGATTGGAATTAGACCACAAAACCTCTGACTTGGATCTCTCACATTCACTTGTTGCATTGTGTTTTTATTTTGAGAGGTGCTGAATCTTTGTATTTTCTCAAAATTCAAGATCCACTCAACTTCCTGAACCTCAATTATCACCATACGTCTTACTCTAAATCATGTTGTGATGTGCATGGCCGAACTCCGCTTTGTGCATTGGAAAGCAGGTGGCAAATTTTAAAGTCATTTCTCACTTGTTCTGACCAAACAGACTCAAGAAGGGACTGGAACAAAACGAGAGGAACATAATAAGGGACAAGGGAAAGAGATGATACTTAACTAGAAAATTACGAAGTAGAAACTTATCAAATGTGGATACCAACTCTAATGACCATGACATGCACCTTTGGACTAAGTGCCTAATCTCTCAAACAAGTCTAATATTCGACTCTTGTGTACCTCTTCGCTGTGAAACTGGGCTTCAGCGCTTCAATTATCCCATTTGATCCACAATCCTCAGTCGACTTGTAGTGCCCTGAAGAGTTTTCACCATCAAGCCTCTCTCATTTTGCTCTTTTTCTCAACTCACCGTCGCCTTATGGTGCTCCTGAGGGTTTTCACCGATAAGACTCTGTCATTTTATTATTTTCTCTCATTGTTCTGAGAACAAAGGTATTACCCATGATGCAAGGAGATCATACTTTCACCAACACTTGGTATGGAATCCTCAATGATTGGTCGGAAGGTCTTTCTTTGGACTGTAATGTAGGCTTTTGGAGAGGGTTAGAAAGAAAGGGTAGCATGAAGGCTCAAAATAATTCGAGATAAAAGGGTTCAAAATTATAACTTTTGGAATCAGGCCTTTTTTGGCAAAATTAAAACTTCTGCCCCAGTTTCATGAAGTTTGGGGAATTTATTTTGGATTTTTTTTTTGATGGGATTTCTTAGAAAATCTGCCCCACTATTGATTTCGGGGGATTATGAAATATTTTATTTGGGTGTGACCGAACCGTATGGCTGCTTACGTATCTTGTGGTAACAAGAATCAGGTCGAACGTAGTTCAAAGGAATACTTTTTGTTACTATTTTTTTTCTTTTTTTCCTTTTTTCTTTTTTTTTTCCTTTTTTTTTCCTTTTTTTTTCTTCTTTTTTTCTCTTTTTCTTTTTATTTTCTAGGTCTTGACTCTATTTCTGATTCCAAAAGAGGGGTACAAAACAAAAATTAGGTCTCAAAATGGGTAGCAAAGGATAAAAGTGTTTGGGTAGCAGAATAAAAAGCGTTCGTCATACCAAACTTTGAGAATGTCAAGTACAAGTGTGCAATTGAAGATAAGCAAACAAATCACATATAGTATCTATTGATGATATCAACACAAACAAAAAGTGCCAATGGGCAATACCTTTGTCCTGATGAATGATCATTGCCAGTTCAAAGCAGACTTGGTTCAAACTTATCTTGATGCAGAAGAATGCATTTCAGCGCTGACACATTTACCTCAAACTACTTGAGAAACAATTCTTTGTTGTATGCTCTTATCAACCTCTTGATTTCCAGACTTACTGCCTCAGTTTCACTCAATTCAAGCTTTAGTTTTTCTCAGAATTCATGTATCCTTACTTATTTCCTCAAATGCCTCTTTTGTCATGTTCAAAACTGTGTCATTCCTTCATGATCAGACTAGCTTTCAAGATCAGGCTGAGAATTATGTGTGCATGTCATATCACTTGAGTTAGGATGAAGAGAACTATAAGAGAAAAACTAACCTAAACAAAAAACTGACCAAAACTAATAGAAAACATGAGATTGCATTAGACATATGGTGAAATGGGTTTGAACAGAACAAGAAAAACAGACATGGGTTGCAACCCTGGGACAATCCTAAAGAACATTAGACGAGTTACTACAACTAAACAAACTAGACAAAATGAGAAGAAGAAGAGTTTGAGCCACAAGATAATATCCGGATTACAACCCCGAAATAACCCGGACAAGCGGAAATGACAATAAAATAAACCACCAAAACTCCTCCCTGGCCAACCAAGAAAGGAGTGTCTTTCCAATTACCAAGCTCAAAATATTAGCCACTAGATTGCACATAAATTATCGGGGCCTTCACCAATTTCAATATCATTAACTTCAGTCAGCAACTTCCCAAGACGATTCTCATACTCCATGTCACCATGTATCTTTCCCACAAAGCTTGCATCATCATGTGCAGGTAAAGGATTCTGTGCAATGTCTTGGGTGTCACTGTCCTGGACCACAATTATCCCTTCTTGAATCATTCTTTCTATCTCCATTTTCAAAGTACGAAAATCTTCAATGCTATGCCCTTGGACATTGGAGTGGTACATGCACCGCACAGTAGGATCAAAACCTTTTGCATATGGATCTGGAGTATAGCCGAGGAACGGCTCAATCAGGCCATGATGTTTTAACCTTTCAAACAAGCTTGTGTAGTATTCTCCGATTGGAGTGAAAGACCTTTCTCTTTACTGCTGCCTTCTCACTTTGTATTTCGTCCTTGGTTGGAACCTCTTTTGGGTAGGGGGTTGATATGCGTGTACATGTGGGCAAGACATCTGTGGAGGCGGTGCAAGCCGTTGTAGATTTTGTGAGCATGGAGCATTTGGTGGTGTATTGTGGATAGAGTACTGCGAAAGTGAGGTATACCTTTGGGGATTCTGTGGAGGAAAACAGCATTGGGGAGGATTATTTGGAGTATGAGGATATTTATGGGGTCGGTATTGAGGCTGAAAGCATTTAGCAGGAATGCTCACTAGATCATGTCGTTGGCGGGGCTCAACAACATCATTCCTATCAATCAGAGGACTGATCTCAGCGATTTGTTTGTTCCATTTGAACTAAAACTCCTTAAAACTTTCCTTGGGTCTCTTTCCTTGGGCATTGGGAGCTTTGAACGCAGTCTCGCTAGAGGATCGAGGAAGAGTAGCTGATGGGGGAGCTACAAAAATAGAAGCAGATGTCGGAGCAGTGTATGAGGTTGTTTTGACTGGTGAAACGTGGAAAGTTTGGGAGGAAACGCCAGGGTAATTGTAGTAAGGGGTGAAGCCTGGTGCATGTTGTGGGGAAAGATCCACGGTAGTAGGAAATGAAGGTGGAGGATGTCCCTTAATACAGGCTTGATACATCTCCGCCATCTGTTGTTTCAGACCTCATCTTTCAATTCAGACTCTGGCATCTCAGCCTCCCCCGACGGGTCAACAACTCTTGTGTCCAAGTCTTTGCCAGCCATGGTTTCCTTGCTTTTTGACATTGTGTTGTACGGATGAATTGCCAAAGTACCACAACTATCCACCCTCTGTTATGATAACAATGAAAGTAACAAGAGGAGCAAAACAAAGCCAACATGTTAGCGTTAGAGCATTCATCAGACAGAAATATCATATTGCGTGCAATGCCCCTAGTCATAGTTAACGGTTCTAGAATGGCTTCGAGGGTACGAAGGTCATTTGGCATCATCCCCACTTTGTTCATTTCAACCTTCTCTTTCTTTCATTTCTAGCACTTCTTGGCTTTCCCGTTTTCCTTCCCCTTCTTTTCTTTTTAATACGTCACTCTTTTTTTTTCCTCTCATTTCTCACATCCACAATTAATTCTTTTTTTTCTTTTTCTTTTTCTTTTTTTTTGTTTTCAGAAAAAAAATGATTCGATCGAACCCTATGTAGGTTGCATACGTATCATGTCCCTCATGAATCAGATCAAGCGTAGTTCTTGAAAAGTAATTGATAAAATAAACTAAGAAGCAAAAATCTTTTTGGAAAATTTTCATTTATAATTTTTGGTTTTTCAAATACAAAACAGGAAGTACTATAACAAAAGACTCGACAATCTTAACTAGACTGACAGACTCAATACGACTGTACAAGACTAAAAATTAAAAGACAATTACAAAATAGACTAAAAAATAAAAAGTTTCTTCAAGCAGCTCGTGCATGCAATGGACTTTGATAGAATGGTCCTGGGGTATTTATCATGCTCAAACTCTAGCACATCACTCCATATCTGAATGGAAAAAATAAGATTAAATAGAGTTAGTGACTCACGACACATGCAAGACACGATTGAGCTATTTTTGAAAATTAACCACATGGCCAATGATGGCTATTAGTGCAAACTTAACAAATGTGACTACTCTTATATGAAACTACTATACTAATGCTTATACGGATTTAACTCTTAATGATCATGGCCCAAAAATTAATTTAAGGAAATAACTCATTTTGCAAAAGTGGCCGATATGGCCAAAAGTGGCTAAAGAAGCAAATTCAAAAAGGACGGACCCTAAAGAAATATGACTCCTAGTTGTAGACTCAAAATCCTAATATATGAATAATTGAACCACTTTTGCGAAAATAACCCCATTTTGCAAGAATGGCCGATGTGGCCAAAAATGGCTAAACATGCAAACTCGAAAAGGAAAGATATTAAATTGATATGATACCTAATTGTGGACTCAAAATCCTAAGACATAGGTTTGTTGAATCACTTTCGCAAAAATTGCCCCATTTCGCAAGCATGGCCGATGTGGCCAAAAGTGGCTAGACATGCAAGATTTAGCTAAGACCCCGCAAAGCCAAGAACCTAGGACTTACTAGGAATACCGAACCCTATGTGGGTTGCCTATGTATCTCATCCCAAGAGATGAGAATCATGTTCGCGTAGTTCGGAAAGATGCAATTAATTTGTAAAAAGCTATATTTTATCTTTTTGAAAAAGATGGAAAAATGTAAAATCTTTTTGGATTTTTTTCATTTTCAATTTTTTTGAATTTTTGGGAAATAATAAAAAAATGTAAAATCTTTTTTTGGATTTTTCATTTTCATTTTTTTTTTGAATCTTGGAAAATAATGGAAAAGTGTAAAATCTTTTTGAATTTTCTTTTTCTTCTTTTTTTGGATTTTTCTTGAAAAGTTGTGAAAGGAAAATGCATCCGGACCCTATTTTCTTCATTTTTTCACCCTTCTTTCCCGAACATCGGTCGCCAAATAACCTTTTTACCCTCAAAGATGCGACATTTAGCATATAGGATGATTACATGTCATTTTGGGCCACGGGCCCATTTTGACCAAATTTGGACAAGTTTCCTACAAAGGGACACGGTACCTGGGACCGAACCCTGCTAGGTCTAAATGACATGATGCAAATAAAAATGACCTAAAGGCTGACCTATGGTTGGGTTCACTAACAAGGCGATTCGATGGTGGCTGCTCAAGTTTTCCCCCACTCCATATGTCCGACGGCTCCCCTTCCTAAATTAAGGGTGACTCAACAAAGGGTTCGTGCATGCGACGCGTGCTCCGAGACCTGTTGCAGAAAGAATTGACCGGGTAATGCATATGATGACAGTTATAAAGCAATAAACAAATAAAGCAAAAACTGAAAACAAATAATCAACTAGCAAATAACAAAATATCAAAACATAATAAAAATCAAGTAAAGATAGTGAAAAAAACATAAAAACCTCAACCAAATATTCCAAAAGCCAACAAAATCAAGTACTAGCTCGAACCCGCAATGTCCCCAGCAGAGTCGCCAGAGATGTCACACCCCTTTTTTAACCAAAACCTTCCACCAAACCCTCTTAAATTAATAAAAGAATTTAGTAAAAAACTTGAAAAGAGTTTTCAATTTTGAAAGTGACAAAAATTGTGTTTCGAAAGGATTAACTCAGAGCCGCCACCTGACATTGATTTCGGTGTGCCAGGCCACCGTTTTTAAAATGATTTTCCTTTAAAACACTTTAGACTCCAAAACTAACTCTGCACCAGAGATTCGGGTAAGGGGGTTCATTTGACTCGGGGAGAAGGTGGTAGGCACTCCTCAAATCCCGTGAAAGTCACGCTTGCGTACTCGATCAAGTTGGCTATTAAAAAATTCGGGTTGAGGTAAAATCACAAAACAAAAAGCAAATAAACACACACGAGGCTCGAGGTCGTCCCAACCTAAATGAAAATAAAAAGAAAAGAAAAATCCTAAGCTAACCTATACTACGACCGCTCCACTACATTCACCAAGGCCTCCAAAATATTTACATAGTTCGTCGAGGCACACCCCGGATAATAATATATACAAACTCTTCGGGGCATTCCCCGGATAAATATAAATACGGGAACGACCTCTCACCTCAAAACTAACCAAAATATTAAGGCTTGCCTACCCAAATGTGGTCGGCCTAAATATATTTCTAGCGATTAAAAGCAATAAAGCAAAATATAAAACTAACAAAATCAGTCCAAGCTCAAATTACTATAATTTCCTTCCTTGCCTATCCAATTTGCCTAACAAAGTCCATGTTTAACCCCTCTGATCAGACTTCAATTTTTCGTTTCTTAAATTGCAAACCATTTTCTTTAATATTCAAATTCACTTCAAAGCTTATCCCCAATTAATTCAAATTGGTCCAATACTAAATTGACTATAATATAAAAAGCTTACGGTAAATCAAGGAAGCAAATAAAGACATAAAACAAGGCATGAAACACCCAAAATTAGAAATAAAATAATCAAAAGAGAAAAGCACATATAAGATGAAAATAGAAATGGACCTCAATAATAAATCCCTCAATATTAGCGAGAAATCACCTACAGTTTGGAGATTAATCTGCGGATCAAGAGAATAAACTTGAACGGCACCTCGGGCAGCAACAACGAACCAAAATTGGATTTCAACTGATATTGCGGCGAGTTATAAACCTCGTCGGCAACATCGAATGCGGCCTCCACTAAACCATACTCGGATATTGATAAAAGGGTGAGAAGATTGCTTGGTACAAAATGATAACCAAAAGATTATTTCCGTATTGTTGGACACCATTGGAGAGGACGTTATTTATTAAGTATTATGTTTCTTAAACAAAGTGTTCCATTCATGTTTGGAACATTGAAACTCCCATGAATATTATGCACCCCCTGGACACTTCCTAAGTGGTGATAAAGAGAGGAGGGTGCACCTGTTGAGGAGAGGAAAAGGAAGGAAATGAGCAACTAGTGTTATCTCATGTTTTGGTAAATCAGATTCCAAGTAATGGAGGGTGTCGTTGTTGTGATCTCAAAATGAGGAGTTTTTGGCTATTGGTGTTGCGAGATGAAGAATCAAAAGTGGCTTGTTTTTGTTGGGAGGCGGCTCTTTTGCTAGAGAAGAGGGGTGGCCGGTTCTTTCTCCTCTGTTGCCTATTCAGGGCTGGCCGTTGGTTGTTGTTTTTTGTTCTGAAGGAGACCAAGTCATGGTGGGCGGCTGGTTTCTCTTAGTTTTCAGCTAGGTTTTCTCCTTTGTGTTTAATGTTAGATGAAGAAGAAGGGTTATGGGTCGGGTCGGGTCGGCAGGTCAGGGGTATGGAGGTGGGCTACCCGATTTTGGGCCATTTTTGTGTAGAATTGGGTCCATTACTTGCACTTCTTCAATTTTTATCAAACTATTAAGTAAATAACCCAAACCTTTAAATTAAAACCCAAATTAATTTCAATTAATTAAAATATATTATATAATAGCATGAAACTATTTTTGTATTTTGCATTTCATGTAAGGTAGATAAACTAAAAGTAGTAAAAATAAAATATCAATAACCTAAATAAAAGAAACTATTTTTGTAATTTTCAATTTTGTGATAAAGATGATGTAAAAGAGTAAAAATTAGTGTAAATAACTATATTAGACCTAAATTAATTATTCTACACTAGAATGGGTTAAATGTGGGGTAAGGTAAAAAATTACGTGTCTACACCCGATCCATCTTTGGAGCAGGTATAATCATGGTGCCTGCCAGCTACGACGTCAGTTCAAAAAGCAGGTCACGCATCGACGTCTCGACAATACCATAACGGATCAGCATTTTCACTTATTAAAGACGTATCTAGCACACACCTCCAACAAGCGGAGGGATTAACTATATGAGATCAAATATGGCTTAACTATACAATGCCGAATGTGGCCTCCCTCATGCTTACGATCGATAGGGTACAACCCATCTTATACGCCCTTTACAACGATGGCGTGGTCAGGATGTAAGGATGCGAGTGTGTCACTCGTGCTTAGGCGTCCCCATCAAAGGGACGTCGCCTACATCTCGACGGTCCACCGCTTTTATAAGGCCCCTCTTTATATTTCTTTATATAAAGAAAGAGTTCCCTATTGTAAGAGAGGGGAGTTTTTATCTAATAATACAATTTCTATGATTTTCTCTCTATGATTCTCTTTCAACTGTGATGAGCGATTATCTAAAAAAGTTCTTCATTCTTGCAAGTAACTCTATACTATAATCACACTGATATTATATTTACGTTTATTATACTTAATTACAATTTACCCTCTTCCATATCTTTTGATTGTTTTTAGCTTATAAAGTAACCACCAACTAAGCCAAACATGTTGTTTGGCCATAAGAAGTTTTTCACTTATTTTTTAAAGTTTTGTTTTGCGTTTTTTTCTCGTAATCTTTCGCCATGAAAATTTTGATTTTACTTGAGGTTGAATTGTGAATTTTTTTCTCAGAATTTTTACTTCAAATCACTCACAAAAATTTAAAAACAGCTCCATATTATATTTATGGCCAAAGATAACGCTAATTTTTACCATTTCAATTTTTTTTTTTTTTTTTTTTTTTCGGAATTTCACAATTCTTATATCCAAAGACAAGTCATTTTTTGCAACTTTGAAGATTGCAAATCTCACATGTTATCTGCACCATTTATTCAGCTTCTACCCCCACCCCCCACCCCCATCCACACACCAAAAAAAAGCCCACGGGCAAATTAAAAAATAATCACTAGATCTAGATTGAACATAAGTATTTGCTAGCCTTCAAAAATAAAAATAAAAGTTATAGAAGATTTTGTTGTGTGGTTGATTTTGTGTCAATTTCAGCGCAGGTAGATTAGAAAAGAGATGATACAAAGTTGGTTACATGTGTATGCCATTAAATTTAATTGAATAAATAAAAGCACCGGCTCTAGTTGAAATGTTCCTTTCATGCTTTAAAGAATTTCAACAACATAAATTATGCAAATAGTCTTCCTCTGTTCATTCAAAAAGTACTGATTTCTCATTTGCTTCTGTTGGTCCAATCGGAACAAGGTGCATTCTAAACTTCGTCGGTTTTAACTTTACCATTCATATACTAATCTATAATCAGATATTGGAGCTTAGAGTAGAAATGATACCAGGTAGCTATTTTAAAGGGTTGCTATTTACAAATTAGTTCAGTATATTTTTGAATTTCAGTTTTTTGATTCAATTTTTCAGGGCTAAAATATCCTGAATTATCCTCAAGTTAAAAATTTTAATTTAAGATTTTAGGACAAAATAAATACTGATTAATCTCAAAATAGTATTGCTGAGAATGACTATCTCTGCAATTACCATTAGAAGAATGGCTTTTGGGCCCAAGTGTTCGGCTTCTGCATAAGAATCTTTTTTATTTTGTTTTGGCTAAATCAAAGGAACTTAAGTTACCACCAAAGGATGTGGTGTAGTGGATGAGACTGCTCTTCCCTTAACCAGAGGATTCAGATTTGAACTCTGGATATGAAAAAATCCTTGGTAGGGAGCCCTTCCCCCTCGAAAGGGGCCCTATGCGGCGCGAATCCAGATATAATCGTACTTAAGTTAAAGACAATTTTTTTTTTCAAAAAAATAAATAAAAATTTAATCATAATGACCCAGTCCCATAGTAATCTTTGCAGAAAATGAAAATAGGCAAGTAAAGGAGGGTAATTCCAAAAAATAATTTCAATTTCAACTAATTCATCCGAGGCCTAGTCGCCTTGCTATAGATGTATACCATGGAAGGATGATTCACTGCCCGAAAAAATAAACAAATATAAATAAAGTGCATTTTCTAAAAATGAAAAAATTTAGATTAATCAATACATGTGAATCTATTTTCATTATTAATGGAACTTTGGAAATTTTAAATTTTTTCGTAGAATTTATGTTTCGTTCTTTCCGTTCTATTTTCTTTCGTGATTGTCATTATTATTTGTTTCTTTCCTACCTGTAAAACAGCAAAGCATGTATTCCTCCAATTCAACTTAGTGAAAATTTGAAAGGAAAAAATAAATTTTAAAGTAAACTAATAAGAATTTGTTCAATATCTGTCTCAAAAATATTCTTTGATAGATAAATTTTCCTATAATTTGAAGATAGGACACAAATTATGTACTACTTTAAGACAATATTATTTGTCAAAAATACCTCACACCTCATCGGAATTCTGTATGTAAATTTGCAAAAGAGGCATTTAGAAAACTGGTCAAATGCAGATTTAGTGATAAGAAATAGAATAAAAAAATCATTAACTTAATTAAATCAAGCCAGAAAGGACTCTCCCCTTTGATAATTGTTAGTGCGCACTCTCCCCTTTGATAATTGTTACTCCACGTTGTCTAAATTACAACTACATACAAATATTATTTCTAACGTGACTAAATATTGAGTTAATTCTTAAAAGAAATACGTGTTATCCCAAACCTATTTGAAAGAAGTGCCATAAAACAATGTAGAATTAGAAATGACACCATGTCGTCATTTTAAAGGCAGTTATTTAAAAATTAATCAGTTAAGAATTTTAACTTCTCAAGATAAAAATATTCTAAATTATCCTAAAGTTGAGATTTTAATTTAAAATTTTATAACAAAATAAGTATTGATTAATCTCTAAATAGCACCACGAAAAATAATTATTTGTGCACTTGCCCTAAAACAATTCACCCACATGCTTGTTGGCATATTTTTTTTGTTTTCAATTAGATTTTTTAAATATTTTGCTTCATAAATTTGTTAGCATTAGAAGTGTCCGTTAATTACGCCTCTTGATATGTTACTAATGCTAAATCTTTAAAATATTTTTAGGCTTCATAAAATATTCGATCCAACTAATTATTGTTGCATAATTTTTATGTTTATGATTGGTTTTTAAACATTTTAACTCATCTCGTTCACACAAAAAAAAGCTAACATAATATATACTCCCACTATTTCAATTATATGTGATTTTTTTTGTATATTCCAAAAATACTAATATTTTTAAAATTTTGGAAACATATTACTTTATGACTATAATATTTCTTTAAGATATTTTTTTTTTCTTAAACACGTGCTTCTTGAAAGTTAACATATTTCATAAATTGAACGGGGTAAAGAAGTTGGATATGATCATTGCATGAATATTGAGCATGTTGGATAGGGAAATAACAGATAATGGTTTTGCAATGAATTTACGGTTAGAGAGTTAAGAAAATATGGAACACACCAATTTGAAAAGAACTAACCTTGTAAATCCTTAACATCCCCTCCCCCTTGAGAGAGGGTTTTGTAGGTCAAATCCATATGTGCGAATTTTAAGGGCCTTGCCAAGACCAACAAGATCAACACATTCCTTGAAACCGCACAATATGCAAAATATTAGAAGTTTTAAAAAAAGAACCCAAATAAGCTAAAACCCTTTATTTCTTGTGTCCTAAGGAAATGGGGCTCGAGAAAACTTACTGTGTATGCCATGTTACAGAATTTCTTGTGGGCAACTTGTGATCTTTTAAGCCAAGCTTCGCAATAAACTTGCTCTCTTCTTTGCAACTTTGGCAGCGTAGCTGCAAAGATCATGATTAATTACATATTTTCAAAAGAATACTTAAATTGCCAAATACATAAATAACACTTCACTGGGCACTTATTATCAGTTAGACGTCTTAACTTGATGTCTAGCCTATTGAGCATTTATCGATGAAAATTAGTGCCATGTAAGGGTCCATCCATGTAGTTTGGCATGCTTAAACTAAATTGAATAAAATCATACCTTAAAGTAGTAAGAAACAATCTTGTCATTTGGGCCATCTGGAGGCTACAACAGGTCAATGTTATGTAGGCTCATTTCGAGTTTGAAAAAGTATAATCCTGTCATCCTATCAAATGAATAAGCGGAGAAGCCATTAGACGTATACACGAGCATTTTTAATTTCTAGATATTATAGTCCATATGTAATACACTGGGCCGGTGGGCCCAAATAGGTTCATGCTAGCTTTTTCCTAAATGTAAAGAAAGGTTATACATGATGGATTTTATGAATGATTTATACTATTATGAACACCTCGAGAATAAGATGCATCTTAAATAAGTACAAATAAAAAAACACTTTGCCAAAAATAATTATAAAAAACTTCCATCGAAGGTCATTGCACGTTAAATCCCAATAGCAGGGCGTCCTCATGAAATTAAAAAATAGCAAGATTTACAAATGATCATTAAAAAATAGCAAGAGTTTCAAAATAATTAAAATCTAGTCATTTTTTAGGTAAAGATAAATAACCCTATTCAAAATCCGAAAAATCTTTCAGCATAATATACTGGAGTTAAAATTTTTTACATGTGAACTTCGAGCATAATATAATAGAGTTCCAACATAATATACTAGTCCAACATAATATGCTGAAAGTTCATACATATTGCTCCAATATTAATATATTATGCTGGAACTTTCCGTGTGCTGGAGTTCAAACATAATATGATGAAATTTCATACATAGGTGCATGCTAGAACTTTTCGTATTGCAGCAAAATGGTGGCTATTTTCAATAACTTTACAAATGCTGGCTATTTTTCAATTACCAGTGCAAAAATTGGTTAATCCATGCCATTTTCACGAGCATTCCTCCCTCTAACATCCTCCTTGAAGTCAGATTAACATATGCCCAGACTTGATCAGACCCAATCCTTTTTTCTTATCCGGATTATGTTGTAAATATAATTAGGAATTTGTTTTTTTATTTCATTGTAAGTATGAAGCAATGGAGAGATAGAGCAAAAACCGCTTTGCAAATCAAGAAAACCTTAGATCTGTTAGCCCAGCGATATCTTTACGAGCTTGAAAAACCTTAGTTCTATTAGCCTGACCATACCTCCCTACTCTATTTCTATTTCTTTTTGTATTTTTTTTTTGTAGGATGACCGCTCAGAGACTATTAATCTAGTTAATATGGTATATGAGGGTGAATTCTCTAATGGTACGGAATATCATCGTATGTTGTTTCTTCTTCATGTTGAACGTAACATTCTACCCCTATCTTCATTTCTGGCTCCAAGTTACTGCTTCTTTTTCCTTATAGCCGCGCACTGCCATATAAATGATTGACAAAGAAGATGCAGAAGAAATGATTTTCTCTTTGTTGTTTGGGAAAGTATGAGATACATATTGTCTAACATATCCGAGTCAGGGTAATATAATTAATTGATTTGATGAGAATGAGTATGTATCAGTTTGATTTGAAATTTCATTAAGGGTGTGTTTGGTACGAAGGAAAATGTTTTCCATGGAAAATGTTTTCCTAAAAAATGTTTTCATGGAAAATGAGTGATTTTATCACTTATTTTCTTTTGTTTGGTTGGTAAGTGGAAAACATTTTCCGGAAAATATTTTCTATGTTTGGTTAGAGAGTAAAAAATAGTTTTTTTTTAGAAAAATATTTTTTTTGCAAATCTCTTACCCCTCCCCCTCCCACCTCCCCCACCCCTCCTCTTCCCGAAATCTCTAAAAATTGACACAATCTAAAGGAACTAATGTGATGCTTTACTTTTTAACGCAAAAATCGCGTATTTTCGAACCGGTAAATTTATAATTTCTAAACCCGTAAACTTCCGAACTCATAATTTTGGAACTTGTAAAATATTGAGCCTTTAAATGATAAATAATAAAATTAAAAACTGAAAAATATATTTTAATTTTTTTCTGAGGGGGAGGGGTAAGGGGTAGGGGTGGGGGCTGGGGCTGGGGACAGTAAAACGAAAAAAAAATACATGTTTTCCAAAATATTTAAGCTAACCAAACATGGGAAAATTGAAAAACATTTTTCAGAATACCAAACACACCCTGAATGGTATAATAAAAATCTTTGATTCAAAAGGCTCTCTTTGAAAATGGTCTAACTCTCAATAAGCAAATATATCAATGTGAAAATTTTTAAACGTTCCTCCTAATTGAGTAATGATACAGGTAGGTTTTACTGCTTTCGAGGTGCTATGTTAATTTATATGCACTATACTTTTATGTGTTCATGTATAATTATTCAATTTAAGTATTAAATTAATAATATGGGTATCATTATAAAAAAAGCATATTATATAATTTGGCATATATGTGCAAAGCACGCACATATGTAAAACTAGTATACATAAATATAGTTAGATGATGCAATAACAATAATAATAACAACAATGACGACTAAGAGTAATCTCACAAGTGGGGAGATAGATGCAAAAAAACAAAATTATACTGATTTTACCAATGAAAATCATGCACAATCAAAAAAGAAAAGAGAGCAATTTTATTCGAAATGTTTATATATTTCTTTCGTTTCGTCAGTAAAAAGGAAATAAAGTTAAATGTGTATGAGCATGTCATTAAAATATTATATATTTAAAAGTTTCTAAATATATAATAATAAAAAATATCTAAACACAGCCAAAAATGAAAGAGTTTACTGTTAGCCCCTTGACAATGATCCTCGGTAGGTGTGAGTTGTGACAAGTATTATCATGATGGACTTGACACACAACCTGAAAATTGGGGCAACATCATGACGGGCAGCTCGGCATGACGGACTATGCGGGTCTTGACAAACGCAACTTGAACGGAAGCAAGACGCATTTCACTTAGACGTGCGGGTTGGCAAAGCAAAGCCATGTCAAACAGGGGCAAAGACATGACAAGGCAATACGGGACAAGCAATGGCAATTGATGCGGGCATATTTGATCAAGTTGGGGGCGACTTGACATGAGCGGATAACTGTGACAATGAACGTGTGCGGCTAAGTCGACGGGCGGCGAACTGTGACAATGGCATTAGTGCGGAGCAGTGTCAAAGGTAAAGTTGGGTGCAATGCCAGCCTTGGCACAAAGTAACTGGGCGAAAATCACCACATGTTGTTGATAAGCAGGAGTTGGGAAGCATGTGCAAAGCACATGGGAAGTAGTTGACAGTTGCAACCTCTCCCAAGAATGCTGATCATGGCCTAAAAATATGCCCACATTTTTGTACAATATTGTCCTAATATGTTTGCCCATCAGTTAGGACTTGTCAATTGATTGTAGGCTTATAAATACTTGCCTAGGTTGTCCAAAACGGGGCAGAACTTAGAGTTAAGGCATTGTGTAGCCAAAAATCTTCTAAGTCATTTTCTAAGAGTGGAACAATTATTTTGTGGTAGGGAATTAGGGAATTCTTTGTCTTTGGCCATAAGGTTGGCTATTGTGTTTTTGTATTCACTTATTAATATAAGTTGGAAAGAAAATTGTGTATATCGTGTGACTTTATTTATGTTTTTGCTGCCTATTTCATTCTAAGCTTCAATCACCCCTAAAACAAAATTGAGTGTTGGAAAGGCTGAAGTAAAGGCTGCGCTTGACTGCCGTGAAACTCGGACAGGAATTGGAGTGACATAAATCACCCCGTGACATTTACCATCTTTCAATGTTATAGTTCTCGTTATGGATGCAGCAGAAGACCGAGTTTCCAAATTGCGAGAGCCATTCAATGTATGCTCATATTACTAGTGTAAATACTCCGTAAATCTGATGTGAAAACAGCCGGAGTATGCAAGGGAACTCTGTTTTTACATAAAGTTAGAACCTTTCCCCTTTTTTTCTCTTCCTTCAACCCACACATACTCTCATCTGCTCATTAAAGCTAACAAATTCAACCCATGGGACGAAAGTGTTCCTTTTTCCCACGTTTGCCTACTCTTTGAATTTTGCATGTGGAAGTGTGTGCTGAAAATATTTTCTTAAACACTATTTCTGTTTTAAGACTCCCAATTGAGAGCAATTTAGTTTTATTGACTAGTTCGATTAGAAGACTGAAGGATACTTTGAACTTTGATGTGTCCACAAGTAAAAATTGAAGTGTCAATTGTAAAACTTTCTTTCTGCTTGGTTGAATTTTGATTTAAGGAGTGACGTGAAAGAAAAAATAATTTTAATATCTCAAAAAAGAAATTGTTTAAAATTATGTCTAGGTTCATTCCATTAAAATAATATTACTTGGTCTTATTACAAAATACAACTGATGGCATAATTTTCAAATTACAAATTTAATATTTTAAAACTGATGATTGGAGGCCATAACTATATTTTACTGCTAATAAATTTAACGTTATAGACTTAAGTATCCTTTATAGATTTTACCGTTTCTTTAAAGATATGAATCTATAGCCTTAATGGCTTTTGTTATCACTTGTGATACTGGCCAATTTTTCATATGTTACTTTTGGTTTTAATGTATTTTAATTGAAAAGCTTTTATGGCTTGGAGGTTTCTTTACTTTCAGATTGTTTTTGGACTATATATATAGAGAGAGCTATCAACTTGTGTTCATGGTAGTAGTATGAAAATAATAACTTTCCTTCTTCTTTCTTTGATGCTGGGTTTTCTTCTTATATATTTTTGTTGTTTCTGCTCCTAGTTTATACTAGAAGAGCTTGTTGAATCCTGGGGATACGCCTAATATTATTTATCTCGGTGTAGGCGAAATATCCTTAAGGACAGTGTCCTTGACACGCCTCAAGCTAAATCTTTTATTCTCCATAATTCTTCAAATTTTCCAACAATCTTAAGGATATTTCCACGTAGTTATTATGGAGAATAATGTTGCTAATGTTGCTATTTTTGGTAGAGATAATTTTAACTGCAAGCATGCTGTTGTTGACAAAGGAAAAGAAATTGCTACTAGAAGCAGCCTTGTGGAGGACAACAACCGTCGGAAAAAATCAAGTAACAGGTATGATAAAAGAAATGGTTATAAGTCCAAAACCAACAATCGACCTAGCCACTATGTTGCTCAATGCCGGAAAAGAGTTGGGAATGACAATCCCACTAAGACTAAAGTAAATTTGACTGAAGCCAAAATGGATGATATAATTGTTGCGGTTTTTTCCCAAGTGAACCTTGTGACCAATGTGAAAGATTGGGAGTTAGATTCTGGTGCCACTAGGCACATATGTGCTAACAAAAAAGACTTTGTGTCTTACATCCAAGTTGAGGAGGGAGAAGAAGTTGTCTATCTTGGTGATTCAAGAACTACTCAAGTTCTTGGAAAAGGCAAAGTTCTTCTCAAACTCACATCTGGCAAAACTTTGGCATTGAATGATGTGTTGCATGTTCCTAGTATCCGAGCCAATTTGGTCTCCGTGGGATTATTAGGAAAAGTGGGGGTGAAGGTTGTTTTTGAATCTGATAAGGTCGTGTTGACCAAGAATAATAATTTTGTTGGCAAGGGTTATTATAGCCATGGCTTGTTTATACTCAATGTTATGAATTAGTTTATCTTATATTAATAATATGCGTTATTTGTTGTAGTAAATTTGTAGTATTATGTGCATTTTGATGGAAGTATTTTATGATCTAAAAATAATTTTTGCTTATCCCTTGGTCATTTGGGTGAAGTTAATAATGATTGATTTTTCTTCATATAACTATGAATTATTTATTTGAGATCAAACTTTATTGGAAATAATAATTATTTGTGGGGGTACACTAAGCCATTATAAATTTCTTATCATAGAGGAGGATTCGAGAGAAATGATAGTCTTGTAGTCAAAAAATAAATTTGAGTAAGCGGATGCTATAATTATTGTGATCATTTCTCAAGCGAATCTTATAGAAAATTGGGTGTTAGACTCTTGTGCTTCTAAATATATTTGTACTAACAAAGTTAGTTTTGTGTCCCAAGTTGAAGAACAAGAAGAATGATTTGTTTATTTTGATGATTCAAGAAATTCTTAAGTTCTTGGGAAGGGGAAATTCTTCTTAAACTCATTCTAAAAAAAATATTAACCCCTTACCTTGAAAGTTTTAAAAATGTGGGGGTCACAGTATTTTATTTTGGGTTTCTTAAATATACGGGTGAAGAAATTATTGAATTCTGACCCATTTTCTATTTAAGATATTTCTGTAGAAGTTAAAGTTGCTTCTATATTTTAGAAAATTTTATTTTAGTGCTTGACTACGGAAGATACATAAAGAAAATAAGTTTTCATGTGTTGAAAGATGTTTCAAAAGGCACGAGTATAGAAGTCAAGTTTTATTTCATTTGAGATGATATATGCCATATTTGAGAAATACTATGAGTTAGTATTTTATATGTGAATCTTTCACTGTATTAGAAGGATACAATAATGATATTGAATCTTTTATTAAGATGAGAAAAAATTATTTAGTTGTTGTGTGATCACCTTTTGGTGGTTGTTACGATATTGGAATTATCTGGCAATGAGGTTGATTAAGCAAACTCTTGTTGAGTTAAACCGACAATAATTATGTCGATGAATTGTGATTGCCAAAGCGCAATATTCCACTAGGAATTAAACCGACAATAATCTGTCGATGGATTGTGATTGCCAAAGCGCAATAACCATTGTAAGAAAATAAATCTCTCAATGGGAAATGTATATATATTCTCTCGAGAAGTTATGTGATAAAGCAATTGCTTAGATATGAGAATATATATATATATATATATATATATATATATATATATATATATATATATATATATATATATATATATATATATATATATGTGTAGTCAAAAGAGGATTTGGCCGATCCTTTGACTTATAAGTGAAACATGCCAATTTGAGATATATCAACAATGATGGTAACACAACCTATGTGATTGGAGATCCCATGAAGTAGGTTCATATGGGTAATAACAAGTCATTAGTTGATCAAATGTGCACTATTAAAATATGTCTCTTCCTATGGTGTATGTGTACATAGTGCAAGATCTGCAATGAATGTGAGGTTGAGTTATTAAACTCTTAATCCAATAATTCATAGCCTTTATAGGTGGTGTATTGTGCTGCAGAATACACTTGATGGATGGTCCTATATGAGTGTGGAGTGGGGTCGCTCCTATGAAATTTGTGGCAAAATTTCTAGAGCACTCATGAAAACCAGGCGCGCGCATGGCCTATTAGCGCAAAACCGCGATAAACAACAAAGTGTGTGCGGGTATAATGTGATAGATAAGACACTAAACTTACAAAAGAATTCTTGGTTCATAGAAGTTCTAAACTTCACCATTAGTTCTATAAGTTTAATCTTATTTTGTCTAGGTCTGGTTCATTGTCTAAGAGACACCAGATTCGACGCATTATGCTCTTTTGTGAAACCCAGCAAATTATTTTATTATTTATTATTTTATTTTAAATATATATATTTTCTGAGATATGTGGGGGATTGAAAGAAAAAATACTTTTAATATCTCAAAAGAGAAATTGTTTAAAATTATGTCTAGGTTCATTCCATTAAAATAATATTACTTGGTCTTATTACAAAATACAACTGATGGCATAATTTTCAAATTACAAATTTAATATTTTAAAACTGATGATTGGAAGCCATAACTATATTTTACTGCTAATAAATTTAACGTTATAGACTTAAGTATCCTTTATAGATTTTAACGTTTCTTTAAAGATATGAATCTATAGCCTTAATGGCTTTTGTTATCACTTGTGATAGTGGCCAATTTTTCATACGTTACTTTTGGTTTTAATGTATTTTAATTGAAAAGCTTTTATGGCTTGGAGGTTTCTTTATTTTCAGATTGTTTTTGGACTATATATATATATATATAGAGCTATCAACTTGTGTTCATGGTAGTAGTATGAAAATAATAACTTTCCTTCTTCTTTCTTCGATGCTGGGTTTTCTTCTTATTTATCTTTGTTGTTTCTGCTCCTAGTTTATACTAGAAGAGTTTGTTGAATCCTTGGGGATACACCTAATATTATTTATCTCGGTGTAGGCGAAATATCCTTAAGGACAGTGTCCTTGACACGCCTCAAGCTAAATCATTTATTCTCCAAAATTCTTCAAATTTTCCAACAACGTGCAGTTATATTTACTGCAAATTACCTAAACGGTTGAAGCTTCATAGTTTTTGACCCGACATGGAGTTTAAAGAAATAAAATGAAACTCTTGGTTTTAAAAAGTTTAGGCCTAAAATATTGCGGAGTCATGGTATTGTATGGTTATGAAAGCTTGTCAAGTAAAATGAAGAGTATAAAATTAAATTATTTTTAATTGTAGAATTGTGTCATTCTTTCTCTCTTTTTTTTTAGGACAAGAGGGGCTGCTCTCTCATGTTAAGCAACTTGCACTTTCAACCGAGAGGTTATGAATTCGATCTTCCCAAGAGCAAGATGAGAAGTTCTTGCAGGGAAGGATGCTGAGGGTCTATTTGAAACAACTACTTTACCCTGAGTAAGGGTAAGGTCTGCATACACACTATCTTACTCAGACCCCATTAAATAAGATTATACTGTCGCCGGGTAGGGATAAAGTCTGGGTACATATTAGTCTCCTCATACCTCACTCGTGCCATTATACTAGTTATATTGTTGTTGTCATTCTTTTTGGAACAGACTAATAAGGAAAATATGTCATCTAAATTGAAATAGATGGAGTTATGGATTACTTGTTTTGTCTACAGACAAAGTATGCCTTACCCCTAATTCAATGTGTTTATCCGCAGATCCGAATAAATATCCTTGTTCTAGTATTTGAAGCAACTAAGGAAAGGGTAAATAGTAGAATTTGTTGGCTTAAAACTTTAATTGTTAGATTCATCTGAAGAAATGTGCTGTCTTGGTTCTAGTTTTGGAGAAAAGAGTCAACTTGAATCCAATGGACTGGTTTACTTTGCAAGACCAAATTGTTGTTACCACCTCGAAATGAGTACTGTAGCAAAGTGCAATTCATCCGAATATAGATAATTTTGCACTTAACAATCTATTCTACTTAAATGTTGTTAATTGGTTTCTTAATTGCTAATCTTCCAGCATCAAGCAACAGTTTTTTCCCACCCTGAATCAGGTCTATGCAACTGCTGCTGAAACTGATCAGCCAAAGTGGTGGGAAAAGAGTGCGCCTAGTTTGATTAACATACATTCAACTCAAGAATTTTTAGATGATTAAGTCAAGCTGGAGATAGATTGGTGATTGTTAATTCTATGGCACATGGTGTGCCTCATGTCGGGCATTATTCTGTAAGGTGCGTAATCTCATTAGTTACTATTTTCTCTGTTTCCCTAAGTAATGCTCCATTTCTTTTTAAACCACAAATTGTTGTTGCATGTGTAGTTAAAATATACAAGAATGATTGTCACTTTTACGTGGCAAACCTGCAGTTTGAAGTGGTTCCATCCAAAAATTCATTTTCGACTAAGAGTTCGTGTAGTTTAGCAGATAGGTCTTTGTAATTCAAGAAAAACATTATCGCAAAATTACTTCAAACTTACAAGAGAACATATTTTTTTTTTCAATGCTCTTTTTACTTCCCTATTTTGATAAAATGTAATGTTAGCTCAGTTGGAGTTGATCTGAAAGAGGCATTAACTTGCCTTCGATCTTTCCTGAGCCAAAGGCCTATTGGAAATAACCTCTCTATCCTCACAAGGTAGGGGTAAGGTCTGCATACACACTATTATCCCCAGACCGCACTGTGCGGAATAATACTGTGTATGTTGTTGCTGTATTAACTTGCCTTCAAGTTCTCAAAGTTTGTAGCTCCACCCACATCAGTTATATACATCTCTCTACCAATGCATTTTCATTTTTTAATTTATTTGTCACCATTATATATATCTCTAGAAAAGGCCACGCTATTTAACTGTCCAAATCATTGTGACGGAATTGCTTTTCTATGCCTCCAATGATCAGCTGTGCAAGATTGCTCAATAACACACAGAAATTTTTTCATTAAATTGAACTTTGACGAGAACAAGTCATTGTGCAAAAGCTTAAATATAAGTTCCTTCCATATTTCCACTTCTATGGAGGAGCTGATGGCTTGTTGGATTCCTTTTCTTGTTCTCTTGCAATGGTAGGATACGAACACCATTTATGCACTATTTCATTTGTCATTACCATTATAACCTACGGCACTGTAATCCTCTCGACTCTCCATTCTTCCCATCTCCAAGGCTCCATGGGCACTTAGGCCCATAGAAAAGAAAAAAGTGAATAAAGGGAGATGCAAGGGTGGCCAGGAAGAAGTATGCTGAAGGATTAGGAAAGTATATAAAAGTATGGTGCAATCTTCGTTATTTTATTTTCATTTTGCTTCCACGCACTATGTTGTTCTGTTGACATGAACATGGCAGAAAGCAAATTAGTGATTTACTTGTGAAGATGTGTTCAAAAACATTGTGAAGCTTTTGGCCGTATGTGTCTCTCTAAGTAAAATTTGAAATGAAATGAATGAGAACACCAATAGCTAGACTGGCCACCTGAAGAAACACCATCAATCAAGTCTTTTGCAGACTGAGATTTCTTTTCCAAATAATGTCATTTGTTTGAATGGTAATCTGATCAAAGCATCTGCGAATTTCTCTGTCTCTCAGTAGGCTCCTTGGTACTGTTGAAATTAGGACATAGATATTTGTAACCGTCAGGATAATGTTCACGGTCACTATTCCTATATCCTAAGAATAGTGAGTTCTTTTTTTATAATTGTATTGTAATGCTTACCATTCGTTTCTTTTGTGATTGGGACATGGAAAAACACTTCCATTGGAAGAACTAACTGCTATGTGAATCTATGTTGCATGGAATCTCCGAAAATATCGCCGGGTGTCGGATTCTCCAAAAGCAGTGTATTTTTGGAGAATCCGACACGGGTGCGGCAGTATTTTGGAGAGTCCGCGCAACATTGATGTGAATTAGCTTATTGGTAGGAAGGAACATTTTGTCATCCAGCTTTACATCCTATGCATTTGAGAACTTGTTCTCTACTTAGGGGCTCTTAGATCAGGATACATTCTGATAGTAGTATCTTTGTCACTAACCAACAAATTCAAAATTTAATGGCCTCCTACTGTGTAAGTGCTATTTGGATATTATTATGTTAGTTTCTGTATTATACCATCTATCCAGTTACAATAGGCAGCTATGTTATTGATTATTAACGTTGCCCTTCTTGCTTGTAGAGTAAAATAATATGGTGTAACTACAGTGGAGCTTGGAAGAGTTGGGAAAAAAATCTTCTACTTGAACCATTAAGCTTAAAATTATGTAAAGGTAAAACTTGGAGTTCAAATTACTGAATATAGATCTATATTGAATGGTATTGTGCAAAGGAACTGGCTTACATAGCCTCCTTTTTCCTAAGAAATACATTAAGAATCTTCAGAACTCGAACCACAGGTTCAAAGCCAGTGACCATTTTTTAAAATTTTGAACCAAAAAAAGCCATAGATACAAAACAAGCTACATCGAACTCATAACACACTTTTAGTTGATCACTTTCTTGATGTTGATCAACAGAAGAAACCAAACACAACTACCTAAGATCAAAATCAAATTCAAGTCAGAATCTTCAATGTAATGACTTGGGCAATCTTGCCATTAATAAGGTACTGGAAGAGGTCGTGGAAAGGGTCCGTGAGATGCTTTCGACATTGTGTGAAACTTGCATTCAGCTGATAACAATTGGCTCTCTTCAATGGTGATTGTGTTAATGAGTTGTAGCAGAATGTGCTCAAGTTCTTCCCCATCAGTCCACTCATGAACCTCAGCTTTTACTAATGTCCTGTTTTCCTTTATCAAATTCCAGGCTGGGAAATCTTTTCTAGGCATCACGAAATCTCCTTCTCTGAGCTTCAAACTGGGGCAGAAATCGCCGATTCCATCACCAAGGTATATTATTCTTTTCTTCCCTTCCTTAACCATAGCGGCTTGTATTCTCTCTACTATCAGACCCTGTAAGAGAAACTATATTAGAATAACTAATCTTAATTTCATGCTAAATATTTTAAATTGCTGACTTGTGTTTATGAAAAGATTTTCTTATTATAACAAGATTGGATTATTTACCTTGCACATGTTGGGAGGGCAAAGATTGCAGCCATGAGGAGATGTTTGAAAATCAACGTAAGGTAGGATTTGGAGTCTTCCTTCGTCATCAACATAGCCTGGGTTTGTGTTGATTTCTGAGAAACAATCCCTTATTCCCAGATGTTTCAAGATTGTTTCAATGAAGAATACGTTTGCATCGCTTACTACCCTCAAATCACACCTGAATTAATAAACATTCAATTAGTTTAAATCCACAAAAATTCTCATTATTTGTATGAAGCAGATTAAATTTAAACATAGGAAATAGACAAAAGTTACGTACCCTAATGCATAGGCTGATTTAATGGCTGGGACAATCCTGGGGTGTATTGGTACCCGTTTTAGTACCTCTTCAATATCTTCAATAGTTTTGCCTTGTGTATGAAGCTCCTTCATCATCCTATCCTGTTATTTGAAACAGAACACAAATTATCAGCCTCAAGAAAAAGAAAAAAATCAAACAAAAACCTTAGACTATGTATGGAAAATTGAAAAAGTCCATTAAATGTTACTATATATATATATATATATTTTTTTTTTTTAAGATTTAAGTTATATACATTAACGAAAAATTATTATAGAAAGAAAAACTAACCATGAGAGAGTTCCAGGGCATGGTAGGGAGAAGTTGATTGAACAAGTCATTGGCGCCTAACTCATCCACCACCCAATTATCACTATCTACGTCGATGATCGTCTTGTCGAAAATCACCACAATTCCAGCCATTTCTGAGTTTAGTGACAAGAAAAAGATGAATATAGAAAACCTTTGATTCTTGTTTTTCAGGGATTTATTTGGCTTCAGAAAACAAACTGTTGTTTAGACTGAATTGTGAAAACAACTTAAAAGAGGGAGAGGTTTATATAGGGGCAAAAAGGAAAAGGATAAATTTGAATTAGGTACAAAAATTAAGATGCTAAGGGAATATTACGCGGATTTGACAGAAGTTTGTGGTAAGTTAAAGCAAAGCCACTCAAAATCCTACTGTCAGTTGGTTTATTTTCTTTCTGGAAAAGTTATTATCGTTAGCTTATTTCGAATATTAGCCATTGGATTTTAATATACTTGATGATCACGACTCATCTTACGGTGTATATGGAGTTTCACTTTATGGTATAATTAATATTCATTTATTATTAGTATGGGAAAAGGTTTTATGTACGCAGGAATATAACAGAATATTCCATGCAGGAGAATTCAATTCCCTCTTCCAACTATACTACGCAGCCACCAAACCAAAACCACAAATTAGGATGGAAACATATTTCGATTAATTGTTTCACGTTTTAATATATTACAAAAAAAGTATAGTATTAAATATTAATAATAAACTTTTGGTGCAAAAGATTGATAATAAATAAAGAAATTAGCTCTTGTCTATAAGTGAGAAAAACTTTCCTCATTTTAATGAAAATAGTTTTTTGATCATCAAATACAACAAATAACTTTTTCATGTATAATATACATAATCCTTAAAAAACATTTTCCACCATATTAAACACACATTTATGAATAAAGGGAACCTGGATCTATTTTTTAGTATAAGAGAGCAAATGCAGCTTCTAGATTAGAGATATTCGAGCATGTAATCCCAATTGTAATTTTAAATACAACAATAAAGAGTCCTTCAATGTTCATATATACCACCTACATACATTAGCACCGCATGAATAAGATTAAGTGTTGTTAATTATTTCACTTAAAATAATCCTCAAACAAAGCTTTTCAATTTCAAATTGAAGATAAAATAATCACTAAAATAGTAAAATAACATTGAATTACAACCATTATTTCGATTAGCTTTCGAAGTCATTTCTAAATGCCTACAGTAGTTTTTCGTATGTATGTGGTCCTCCTTTGTATATCTGTAATCAAGAAACAATATCACATGAGCCATCGCAAATTTTAGGATAACGTATGCCAAATATCAAAGTTATAATTGTTTCGCCCAAATTGTTTGTTTATGAACGTACTCAGAACAATTATTGAAAATAAAAGGGGCCAATCATAGCAGGTTGTAACACATCCAAAATTCAATAAAGGCAAAAGGTAATGGAGACATATGTAGAGATAACAGGAGATATTTAGTGATCTTTATTCATGATGATGGATTAATTTGTCTCTCCATGAAGAGGTTCAAATCCTTACAATCATGTTTTCATGGATCTATTGTTACCCTGTATTGTTGATGGTGATTCTCACTCTGTGTTGTACTCTGTGTTTCTTAGAGCCCCCATGGGGAGAGAGTGGAACCCTTTTTCTCCTGGTTGCCTCGGTATTTATAGGTCTTTCATTATGATAGTTGACTTTCTTTGGAGCATGAATCCGTGTCATGAAACTGTTGCGGGCATACCCGCAAAGCGTCGTCTTTGACGAAAGAATTGTAGGCGGCTACGGACAACAACCTATGGTCGAGGGCGGCCTCGCTGCTTACGGCGTCTGCGCCCAGTTGGAGATGGCCTCGACGCCCGTTATACGTATTCGGGACGAGGGGATTGATTAATATATTCTGAGTATCATAAGGTCGAATTATAGCTCATACAGATAGTCCCTCCGCTTATCGTGGTCACGTCGAGACGGACCGGGATGAGCGGATATGATAGCTCGTACGACGTCTCCTTTCGACTGAGGATACGGCGACCTTTCAGGACGCCCCTTCGTCGGGCGTGGGTCCAAAGGCGCTCTCACTCTATGAAGGCTTCAAGATGCAGGGTCCGGTTGATGCGTCGTCGTACTAGGGGTGCTTGTAGTGACGGCTTGTGTTCCGGCGCACACTCTTCGATTTCGATTGTGGAAGCGATGGTTTCGATGAGAATTGAACCATTTCTGACGGTTAGGATTCGCATTAAATGGCGCATGTCAGTTTCCCGAGGTTTTGATTCGATTTTTCTTATAAGAGGGCCTGGTGTGTCAGACATTTCTTTGTTCTTTGATCTACTGATCGTTTTTCTCTCTAGCAAATTCTCAAATAATCTTGCTTTTTCTGTGGCATAATTGTTGCCCGTTCTTAGTTATATTCTCCCGGTGACCCAAGTTAATGGTTGGCCTTCCTCCTCGTGACGGTCTCCCGGTGGTGCTGCCCGTAGAGTCTCCGGTGATTAAGGGGCTGTCCCCCGTGCTCCCGGCAGCTGACCGGAACGATATTGAGAGGATGCCCTCAGTGGATGATATACTTCCAGGGGCAGGGAGCTTGGCAGTGGATTTCACCGCAGATGGTGGTGCTGATCCTGTCGATGAGGCCCCACTGATAGGGGAGGGAAGCGTGGCTCAACTGCGCGCGCAAGGGCTTATCCCCTCCCACGCCGATATTGTGCTGGCTCTGCCGGGGGATATGGTGCATACTGCCGCGTCGGGTATTGTGTGTTCTACTCCTTCCCGCTCAGGCTGGGGTTCAGGATGCCCCTTCCCAATCCGCTAGTCGATTTCTGCCGGTATTACGGCGTCTATCCGGGGCAGCTTACCCCGTCTGTGTACAGGCTCTTGGCCATGCTGCTCAAGTTCTCGGAGCTAGCCGGGAAGGTTGGTTACTCTTCAGCACATCCTTGCTCCTTTTGCTCCTCAACGGACTCGGGGGAGCATGATTCGGATGGTTTCGCGTGGGTGGCAGGGACTGGTGATGGCCTTGGACGACGAGGTCGAGCCTCGCTAATATGAACAAATTTTCTACGTCCGGACCAGTCATTTGGTGACGTCCCCTTCGGGTTTTCCGGAGGCCTGGAATCACGACCGTAAGTCTTTTCTTACTTTCTTCGTTTCGAGGAGGATTAAATTTGTGCTTTATTTTTGTCTTTTGACTGACGGTTGTTTTGTCGTTTCCGCAGCTGATAGGTCGCCCCCGCCTCTATTCACTGGTCTGCGCGGGTGGTTAGAAGTTATCCTTCCACATACCGAGGGGATTCGCTCATGGGCGTCCTTCTCGAGGAGATACGGCCACAGTCTGGTCGTAGGTAAGGCGTTTTACATTTCTGGGGCGTACCCGTCTTTTGGCAGTCGTCATAATTCAATGTTGATCTATTATCTTTGTAGGACGGGTAAGCCGCGGCAGGGCTCCTCAGCCCGTATTTCGATGTCCTGGGGCGATCGCCAGGTTTTTCACTCCCGCGGCGGCTGCTCGGGCTCCCAGGGCCGTCTCCGTCAATTCCGTAGTTGCACCCTCTCCCGCTCGCCCTCGGCTCAAAGGCGGGAGTATGTCGGGAGTTGTATGCTCCCGAGAGGCGTCGCCTTCTCGATATACGGAGGAGAGGCCCTTAATCAGGCGGCGGATTCTTCCACCTCACGCTCCTCCAGAGGCGCGGCCGGTTGCCAATGAGGCGGTAACCGCGACTCTTCGGCCACCCTCCGGGGCGAGGGAGATTGTTGAGGTGATGCGCACTCCAACGGGCGCGCCAGATGATCTGAGGGCCCGAGACGAGCGGGAAGGGAGTGCCGCCCCCACTGCCCAGTCTTCCACCCACAGATTTGAGGCGGGCGAGCCCTCGCGGGTGGTCGTGGATCTTGGAGATTCCAGCACCCCGTCGACGGGGGCTGCAGTGACAGGAGAGGTGTCTCCGTCTGGATCCGACCTGGACTTCGAGGATGTTCGTATGTTCTATGATGGGATCACGAACGCGACTGTCCATCCAGATGGGAGGCCGCGGGTGATCGAAATTCCCGCGGATGAGAATTTGTTGCTGATGGAGGCTTCCATATTGCCGCTGCTGGGCCAGTTGTGTTCTTTTGTGGAGAATCAATCGCTGAGGGAGGTGACGAATGTTAGTATAATGAATGAGGTAGCATCGCTGGGAGTGAAGGTATGTGTTCTGAACTGATTACTTCCTCGTAACCTTTACGTCTTCCCGAATTTTCGTCCCTGACCCTTCTATATTTTTCTTTGTTTCGCAGGCATTTTTGCTGTAGGTAGAGTGCCTGCGTCGGACCAATGTTCTAACGGGGGTTCTTCTCCACGTTCTCGAGAGGTGCCGCCACTTACGGCTTTAATGCAGGGAGCTTGAGGAGCGCTTGAGGGATGATCCCCGCAACCAAGAGTTGGTCGGGCAGTTAGCTCGGGCAGAGTTGCTAAGGGACCAGGCGCTCGGCCGTATTGAGGCCTTGGAGGAGCGGCTGCGCCAGGCGAACGACGAACTAGAGGCCGCGAGAAGGGAGTCCTTGAGAGCGAGCTCCAATGTTTGGCCAAGGTGACGGCAGTTACCTCGGAGTGGAGCAGGAAGGTTGCCGCTGTGGAGGGGGAATCCGCCGACTTGAGGCGTAGGCTGGTCGAGGCTTCTGCCAGAGTGGCCGAGCTTGAGGGGATCATCCAAGCCAACGACTCCCAGCAGTCGGCGATAGGAGCTGATGCCGCCTCCAGGGAGAACAACCTCGAGGAGCGGATCAGGACGTTGGAGAGGAATGTTCAGGAGGCCGCGGGGCAGATAGCGCTTCTTGAACAGGAAAACCTGCGTGTCCAGGAGTAGTTCGCGTGTTTGGGTAGTTCCTGTGAGGTTTGGGTTTATGCCGAAGCGCAACGGGACATATATAAGCATTTGTTTGAGGCCGGCCTGATTACCGAAGGGGCCTTCGAGCAGGCGCGCCAGAAAGCACAGGAGGCTCGTGAGGAGTGTGGTTTTGACGCAGCGACGCCTGGTAATGATGGTATTCCTGGAGGGAGCGGAGCTGGAGTTGAGAATGAGGAGGGTGCGGCGGAGGCTGGCGGGAGCGGAGTTGGGGCCGACCTGGGCGGAGCTGGTGATGGAGCGACAGAGGCCGGTGATGATGGAACTGGAGCGGATGGCGTTGCAGGCAACCCCCAGTTGATTGGTGATTAGTTGGTTGTATTTTCTTTTTTTTTTCTTGTTGCCGTGTGTGGCTATTTTTTATTTGATTGATTGTTGTGGTTTATTTCAGACAATTCTTGTTTCGAGGAAGACGGGCATGGTCCATATTTGCCTGTTTTAATTTGAAAGGGGGGGGGGGGAATTCCCTCCCCCTTTTTTTTTCTTCCGTTCACTTATTTCTCATTATGCTGTGCGTTTTCCATTCACGTGGTCATTAGTTGTCGTGGATCGAGGGCTCTTGGCCCGAGTTTTCCTTCTACTGTTGTTGATTTCACATTGGCGAAGGCTCACGGCCTGAGTCCTAGTTCAACCGTAGTTGAACTTTTGTTGATTTTTAGAGTCGAGGGCTCTTAACCCGAGTTTTACTTCAACTGTTGTTGAATTCACATTGGCGAAGGCTCATGGCCTGAGTCCCAGTTCAACCGTAGTTGAACTTTTGTTGATTTTTAGAGTCGAGGGCTCGTAGCCCGAGTTTTACTTCAACTGTTGTTGAATTTACATTGGCGAAGGCTCATGGCCTGAGTCCCAGTTCAACCGTAGTTGAACTTTTGTTGATTTTTAGAGTCGAGGGCTCGTAGCCCGAGTTTTACTTCAACTGTTGTTGAATTCACATTGGCGAAGGCTCATGGCCTCAGTCCCGGTTCAACCGTAGTTGAACTTTTGTTGATTTTTTAGAGTCGAGGGCTCTTAGCCCGAGTTTTACATCAACTGTTGTTGAATTCACATTGGCGAAGGCTCATGGCCTGAGTCCTAGTTCAACCGTAGTTGAACTTTTGTTGATTTTTAGAGTCGAGGGCTCTTAGCTCGAGTTTTACTTCAACTGTTGTTGAATTCATATTGGCAAGGCTCATGGCCTGAGTCCTAGTTCAACCGTAGTTGAACTTTTGTTGATTTTTAGAGTCGAGGGCTCTTAGCTCGAGTTTTACTTCAACTGTTGTTGAATTCATATTGGCAAGGCTCATGGCCTGAGTCCTAGTTCAACCGTAGTTGAACTTTTGTTGATTTTTAGAGTCGAGGGCTCTTAGCTCGAGTTTTACTTCAACTGTTGTTGAATTCACATTGGCGAGGGCTCATGGCCTGAGTCCCAGTTCAACCGTAGTTGAACTTTTGTTGATTTTTAGAGTCGAGGGCTCCTAGCCCGAGTTTTACTTCAACTGTTGTTGAATTCACATTGGCGAAGGCTCATGGCCTGAGTCCCGGTTCAACCGTAGTTGAACTTTTGTTGATTTTTAGAGTCGAGGGCTCTTAACCCGAGTTTTACTTCAACTGTTGTTGAATTCACATTGACGAAGGCTCATGGCCTGAGTCTCGGTTCAACCGTAGTTGAACTTTTGTTGATTTTTAGAGTCGAGGGCTCTTAGCCTGAGTTTAACTTCAACTCTTGTTGAATTCACATTGGCGAAAGCTCATGGCCTAAGTCCCAGTTCAACCGTAGTTGAACTTTTGTTGATTTTTAGAGTCGAGGGCTCTTAGCCCAAGTTTTACTTCAACTGTTGTTGAATTCACATTGGCGAAGGCTCATGGCCTGAGTCCCAGTTCAACCGTAGTTGAACTTTTGTTGATTTTTAGAGTCGAGGGCTCTTAGCCCGAGTTTTGACGGGATGAATTAGGCTTGCTCTGGTTGGGTTTCTAATCCTTCGTTCGTTGTTTTCCCTTTGTTTCTGACTTCAGAAAAAGCTACGCGACCTTGCTATGAAATCCCCACAGACGGTGCCAAATTGTTTCGCCCAGATTATTTATGAATATTCATGAACTCAAAACAATTATTGAAAATAAAAGGGGCTAATCATAGCAGGCCGTAACACATCCGAAATTCAATAAAGGCAAAAGGTAATGGAGACATATGTAGAGATAACAGGGGATATTTAGTAATCTTTATTCATGATGATGGATTAATCTGCCTCTCCATGGAGAGGTTCAGATCCTTACAATCATATTTTCATGGATCTACTGTTACCATGTATTGTTGATGGTGGTTCTCACTCTGTGTTGTACTCTGTATTTCTTAGAGCCCCCATGGGGAGAGAGTGGAACCCCTTTTCTCCTGGTTGCCTCGGTATTTATAGGTCTTTAATTATGATAGTTAATTTTCTTTGGAGCATGAATCTATGACATGAAACTGTTGCGGGCGTACCCGCAAGGCGTCGTCTTTGACGAAAGAATTGTAGGCGGCTACGGACAACAACCTATGGTCGAGGGCGGCCTCGCTGATTACGGCGTCTGTGCCCATTTGGAGACGGCCTCGACGCCTGTTATACGTATTCGGGATGAGGGGAGAAATTAATATATTCTGAGTATCATAAGGTCGAATTATAGCTCATACAATAATTATCATCTGGTTTTTGCCTTTGCCTTACATAAATCGTATCTGGTTTAAAGAAAATATAGAGGTCTTCCCTTAGATTATGCTCCGTAATACTAACCTCCCTCATGATTTTCAATATTGTATTGGTGTTCACGTGGAATGTTAATATGTTGATGAAGCATGGCGCGTATATTAGTAATATAGTAACAAGTGGCATTTTCAATTAATTCTATTAATTGAAAGAGGAAGGCACGTGAGAAACATTCATGGGACAATACAAAGAAGAGAATCGGGCCTAATGGTTGTCAAAGAAGAGGCGTGGGAGATGCGAATAAAGGTAAAAAAGAAGGGAAAATATATGAATCAAAAGTAAATAAGGAAGGTGAATCGGAATAGTTATAGGATATTTATAGCAATAAATACACTAGTTACTGCTATCTGTGGTAATGGGCAATCAATATAATTAATGCCTATAATAAACCTAAATTATGTGAGAAATCCGTTATGATGCATATTCGTATATAAGGATACAAAATTTATTTGTAAGGACAGATGCCAAGTACTATTGAAATATATTCTTTACTTCTTTGCTTTCTCGAAATTCTCAGTCTTGACTTCAAAATTTGACCATCAATTTATTCTTTGCCATTCTTATTATTTTTCTTAAATATTATTATGAAAGTAAAGTAAAATCCGGTTATCACTAACCTCTTTTCTTCTAAATTTAGACTTTGATCGAGAAATCTATTTTTTAGTTAAATATATTAGTTTCGTTGCTGGGAATCGGATAATCTTTTCACTTTTCAAATTCTCTTTCTAACAACCAACCATGTCAATTGTCAACGAAAATAACCAGCTGAACCTAAAGGAGGAAGGAGCTCCACTAATCCCTTCTCCCCAAGAATCTCCTTGATAGTCCCGAGAGGGGACACCTGAAAGATTAACGTCACACATGAATGATCGTCAAAAGGACGAGCATATTGTCGAACAAGATGCTTTTAAAATAATTGATCGTAGAACACGTGAAAAATGTTCTCCAAGCCTTTGTTAGGGGATTGCCAAATGCGCCGCCGACTCCTCCCTAAACAATATCGTAACCATAGAAAACCCACGGTCGTCGCTTGCCAATTTAGAAAGTGGAGGAACTTCCAACGAATCTCGTGATGGAAGGTCAGGTACACCAAATGATTTTGATTTACAAAGTTTAGTACTAACTTTGCAGAAACAACTGAAAGAGCTAAATGATCGCGTGAACAAATACCTGGTGTACCACCCGTGATTAAAGGTATTGATATTGATAAATATTCACAACAACCCTGGAAGCCAAGTGCGACACCTTTGCTAATTCCTAAAAAATTTAAAATGCCTAATATTCCAATATATGATAGAACAACTGACCCGCGAGATCACGTGACCGCTTTTACAACTCGCGTAAATGGAAATGATTTAACCAAGCAAAAAATCTAATCAATTTTGGTTAAAGAATTTGGTAGAACACTCACGAAAGGGGCATTGACTTGGTATACCAGAAAACTTTATTGATTCTTTTGCTGAGCTTGCAGATTCATTTATAAAAGAACAATATTTGAAAGCTCAAAAAGTTGAAAAATGATGAAAGGCATATTTAAGGTAAAACAAGGAAACATAGAATTACTCAGAGACTACGTGGATAGATTCTAGCGGGAGAGAATGATGTTACCACGAGTACCTGACAATTGGGCAGCCATGGCGTTCGCAAAAAATCTAAACGAGAAATATTCAGAAGCCACGAGGAGACTAAATGAAAGTTTGCGAGAATTTCCAGTAACAACTTGGAATGACATGTACAATAGATACAACACAAAACTGCGGATATAACAAGATATGGTGGCACAACCAAGGGTTGATAAAAGAGCAGGGTCCAGATGTTTAGAATTAGAAAAAAAAGACTGGGAAAAACATGTACGAAAATGGGTCGTACGGGTGAAATTTTTTGGTCCAAACAGGAAAACTTACGATATGAATCAAGACCAAGACAAAACGATGCAAGTTTCTCATCTAGATTCAGAAAGGAACTGGATGCACAAGGTGATGACTCCAGCACACATACGAGAATTGGAGATTATAGCTTTAATGTCAGTACCTCTGAGTTGGTGGTTGTTTTAAGAGGTATGGGAGATAAGGTGTTGTGGTCTAAAGAAATGAGATCAAACCTAAGCAAAAAGAATCTAGATTACTGGTGTGAATATCACAACGATCATGGTCACAGAACAGCAGATTGCAAGTTACTACATGGAGAGGTCGAATATTTGTTAAAGCAAGGTTATCTAACTAACATGTTCAGCAGGAAGAGTAGACAATCATATGTGAAGAACAGACAAGAACCTCTGAAATCCCCATCTACAAAAAGAATAGTTAACATAATAGCCAGGGGAGACGAGGTCAATGGTGTGACTTATACAGCTGTGAAGAAGACGTCCAAAGTCACAGTCACTCATGGGAAGCGAATACGCTAAGTCTTGGAAGTAGACAGTATAATATTTGATGACAAAAATGCGGATGGCTTGATGATTTCTCACAATGACGCATTGATAATATCTTTACTTGTACACGATACTAATGTAAAACGAGTTTTGATTGATCGAGGTAGTTTCATGAATATCATTTTACTAAGAGTGGTGGATGAAATGCAAGCTAACAATAAGGTGATACCAAAGGTACAGACTTAAGTTATCAGAATTTTTGGGCCAAGTTAATTAAAATTCAAAGCCCAAATCAAATACCCATCCCAAAACCTAGATATACCCATCCAGCCCAGCCCAAACCCAGCCAACTCGGTCTGCCCCTAACATAACCAAACGATGTCGCTTGGACACATTTTGATCAGGGTCGTCGATCTTATTTGATCGAACGGTCCATAACCTTACCCACAACCCGAGCCCAACACGCCTATGAACTAGTCCAACACCATATCAACCAAACGACCTCGTTTGGAAGGTCCAAACAGATCTGAGCCGTCAAGATCATTTGATCTAACGGATCAAAATTGCCCCCCTCTTAAATATTTAAGTGTCCAAACCAGCCCACCCACCCTTATCAGTCGTCTCTCTCACACACCCCTCTCTCAGAAACCGCCCCCTAAACCCTAATGCCGCCACCATTCTCCCACCGCTTCAGGGTGGCGACACCACCTCCTATCACCACCAAATCAATACCAAACAACCACCTCACTCCCCTCTTTCCAAATCTATGTTTCACTTCATTCGAATCTGCCTAGAACTCGTCAAATATCAATTTGAAGTGATGAACCCTCGCGCCGCCCTAATATTCTTCGGTGGAGGCGCCTCCACCAAATCATCACCAAATTTACACCCGGACTTCCCAAACCCCCCTCATTAATACCCATCTAGTTTTCATTGAATTTACCTAGAACTCTTCAAATATAAAATCTAATTCGAATCCCTAGAACCCTAAATTCCAATCAGTGCACGAAAGGTCAAATTGCTGGATTGTTTGGCTTATTCAAGTTTGTTTCAACACAAAATAATGACTCTCATTTGTTCTCCACCAAATAACAAACGTTTGGCATTATTTTGGGTTGAATCGGAATATTAATTCCAAGTTCGAGCCTGGTCGATAAGTTTTCTGAGTTTATTATTCTCGATTAGTAATATTCTGTTGTTTATCTTTCCTCATCTTTTTTTCTTTTTCTCTAGTCGATTTTAATTGAAACCCGACCAATCCGTAGGTTTAAAATAGCTTCCGTCCATTATTTTTATTGATTGTGAATATGTTATTTGTTTCTTTAATTGTATTATCAGTCACATCTTGTTTAATCACTTAGTCGATTTAACTAACATTATTCTGATAATTTGGTTAATTTTTTGTTTAATTTGTATAATAATCAGTTGATTAGTAAAAGCTATTTAAATGGTCACCTAACTTAAGAAGTTTCTAATGGATGGTAAGGTTAGAATTTCACCACTTAAGTAGATAATTAAAAATTGAAAAGTTGAATTGAAAATGGTGAATGCACTAACCTGAACGCCTATTTAAAGGGGCTGAAAATCAGAAGACAAAGGGGAACAAATACAAGAGAGATTCCGAAACAATACAGAGAGTTTAGAGGTGAAAAAGGCTGAAATTTGGAAAAGAAAACTGATATAGAGAGAAGTCACTGAGGAAGACATATAGAATACACTGATACACGCAAAGTTTTAGAAGAGAAAAATAGGTATAAAAGTCTAAAAGTAAAAAATAGTTAGGATTTGGATAGAAAGCTACTGTTCTATTAAATGTCTTTCCACAATTCCTGAAGTTTTGAATTTTTAAGGCAACCTTTGATTCACACATGGGTAAATGATTTAGTTTGGTTTGGTTTTTGAAAGCTGATTATGAGCTAAGTTTAATATGAAAACACTGTCATAATGCTGCCAATACCGCTCTACTGCTGCCGATCCTTCATTTTCCTATTTTCTTTGCTTGCCAGATACATTTTCTAAATTCTACATACTGTAAGGTTCAACTTGAAGATGGAAAATGAAAAAACTGAATTGAAAGCATGGCAGTAGTTTAATTATGTTTCAATTGCATTTCTCCAATAATGTTTGTGGCTTCAGTTATATGAATCATAGTGTATTCTAGTTGGTATTTGTTTCGAATGGTCGGACTCCTATGATTATACTTGATTTAGGGCATGTTAGAATGTTGTGACACAAGACTCAGTCAAATTAAACATGTCTTAAATTTGCTTTAGTATTAGTTGAAATAAGTATTTATGCTTGATTGTTGAACTGGATATAAATAGGCTAAGGGCAAAAATGATAAAGTGTAGTGTGTCATTTGAAAGATACCATGAGACATTCTTTTTCTGTGAATGGCTTGTGGTATATGATTGTGAGCTTATGTTGAAAATAGCTTAGTTTACCCATGAGTATTGCCTAAGGTTTTAGCATAACTCAATTATGTGTTTAATGTCATGTGAAATGAGAGTTTGAATCTTATAGTTTTAAAGTCTGCTTTGCCCCTAGAGAAAAATTGAGGGACATGGTGTGAGAAATTCCATGTTATTCTATAAACACTTTCAAAATTGAGTAATCTTAGAGGTTGAATATTGCTATGTGTGGTGGGATATATACACCTGAAATTAACCATTTGTTTAAAGTTATTTGGAATAAGAATTTAAGGTAAGGGAGATGGGATGTAGATAAGCATATGTTTATACATGCATGCTGAATCTGAAAATCATGTTAGTATGCAGATTAATGAGTAAATTACTTTTGTATAAAGAATTGTAATTATAGCCTGGACGTTCAATTGAACGATGCTTAAATTTAGGTGTTTGTTTGTTTCAAGCAATTAATGGTGCATTTGTTTGTAATGCTGAAATCGAATAATTTATGTAAAGGTAGTGATTTCGTAATAGTCATTTGGAGACTATTTTCTAATGCTTTATTTGGCCCGGGCTTCACAGGGATTCAATCCCTAATCAGCATGTACAAATGTGACACTTCATTGAGTTTGAGCTCAATTTGGGCCAGAGGCGGCTCAATAAATTTTGTGGCCTAAAGCCAAGCTTTAACGAGAGGCCTTAAATTAAAAAAAAAAATTAATATTTTTTTGAAGTCTAGTTTCTATTATTTTGATGTATAAAGTTGTAAATAACTTTTTAAAATCTACCCATTTTCTATTTAGGACAATTAAAAAGACAACAACAACGATTCAGTTAAATCTCATTAGTGGGATCCGGGTTAGTGTATAGACTTTACTCCTACCCCAAATACGTAGAGAAATTATTTCCAAAAAAGGACAATTAAAAAAAGGAAGCAATAATACTCATGTTCACCCTATTCCACAATTTATTCACTCCTAAATAATTTAGGAAATATCAACATTACCATTTTTTTTTTTACAGAAATAGTAAATCAATCACAATTTAAAATATTATTATTTTTAATATAAAAAACCTTTCTACCTTAAATATTTAATACAAACTTATACAAGCATCCTACTATGGGTTAAATTTGGGGCCCCTAAAAGAATGAGGCCTAAAGCAAATGCTTTAGTTGCTTCACCCTTCAGCCGGCCCTGATTTGGGCACAGACCTCGGAGGTACTTGAGAATAGGAAAAGAGCATGTCTTTGCAATAATTGTGTGTTCTTTAATTCGAATAAGTTTCTCCGATTGATGGCCATAGTTGGCCCAATTAGTATCAATGATTGACCCAGTTCTGTGACAATACAAATTGGTTAAGTCTAGATTCGTGAAATGGGTTCAAGATTGTTTTATGCCTTTTAAATAAATTATCCAGGTCTTTTAATAATTGAAGTGAGACATACTATATAATACAAGCAATTTATGTAATTTATGAGTTAGTTTAGAAACTCTTTGGTTAGAATAATTCGAGGTAAGTCGTGCCAAATAAAACTTCAAAATGCACGACCCTCATTTGGTTAATATTTGAATCCTTAGAAATCAAGGTGAGCCATTTAGCCAATTTTCATGGCCCTTGCAAAATTTTAAAATGCGTAGTTGCTTTAGGCGCGTTATTGTAATAACTTATCTTACTAAACTCGGGTACATTTATATGACCCAAATTCAAATCTCAACGCTAGATAAAATGTGTTGCATATTACTGGTGTATTTATATGAAGTGATTCAAGACATATTTTAAATGATGTTGCAAAATGAATGAAAGCGGCTATAAAAATTAAAAATTGCATAATAGGTTAAAACATGTATTAAAATCAAATAATAGGCCAACTATGATAGTTGAGCGACCGTGCTAGAACCACGAAACTCGAAAATGCCTGACACCTTCTCCTGGGTTAATTAAACTCCTTATCTGGATTTCTGGTTTGTGGACTGTAATGCAAAGTCAATCTTTTCCTCGATACGGGATTTAAAACAGTGACTTGGGACATCATAAAATTATCCCAAGTGGTGAGTTTGAAATTCAATAAAATAAATAAATCTTATTGTGAATGTTTTTTAATTGAAAAAACTCTCTCATATACCCTTGCGAAGTGTAGGTAAAAAGAAGGTGTGACAAACTTTAACTGAAGTAAAATGGGGAACCAACTTTGTTGAAGAGTTTCTTCAATTTTCTGTGAATTTAGAGAGTGAATTTGAGTTCAGCAGATGGAAAATGGTAAAAAGAATGTGGGTATGTGTAAAACGTAGGTGGGACTAAGGGGTTAGGAGAGAAAAACGTGTAGATTCCTTTAATTAAGGAGTAAAAAATGTACAATTAATTATACCCTTAATTAATTATGATATAAAGTTGATAGTTTGGTATACTAAGTATAATTAAGTTAAATCATAAATATTGATGGTAATAAAGTTTCTTACGTAACATTTGAATGTAAAAATCTCATTATTTATTGAACCAATTGCAAACGGGCCTAAACTCAATGGCAAGTGAAAACTCCAATATTAGTATAGTTGTTCTCCAAAATAATATTCGAATATTCTATTATTTTTTGACAAGATGTGAAATTTCACCTCTTTTTCTTTCTTTTCACACTTCATTTATCGTTTTGATGAGGAAAGGCCACCCTTTTTCTATGCTTCATTCTGATTCCGTTTTATAGCTAGCCCAAATAGGTGGCTAGTCCATGTTGTACAAGGCCTCAAACGAATATGAATGGGCTGCCACCGACTGGCTAATACTTTAGTCATTTTACAGCTTGTTTGGATGAATGTTACTTATTGTATTGTATTATATTATTATTCTAAATATGAATTTATTTTGATTGTTATTTAAATATATTGTATCTTATAGTTAAATTTATTGTTACATGACGAAATATGCCACTTTATATAGTGATCAATTTAGTGTGGTCGCATCGTTACCTTGTCTTTTTTTCTTAATCTCGCCTTCATTATTATTAAATAATTTTATTTTATCATTTACCCTACCTTTTCATATATTGTGTCATAACTTTATTTATAATATTACAGGTTTATTCTTCATTATGCTGGTGTGTGATATTATAAAACGACGGAAAATGATACAATATATCTAATCATTGTATTCATCAAACGATTCTATACAATATAATACGATTCATTATGTAATAACCATCCAAATAAGCTGTTACTAATTTGTAAATTGTAATTGCACTTTTGACATTTATAGGAGTTTTGGCACTATCTAGTCGAAGTTTAAAAAGGTATATTTGAAATTTAATTTAGAAAAGTAGTTTTGAAAGTTGAAATTGTGCTTGGATAGAAATTTTAGGTGATTTTTTTTTCTTCGAAAAATTGTTAGATAATTTATTTTTCACCGGATATATTCTTTAAATAACTTTTTTATTGTTTTAATATTTTATATATTGAATATTATTTATTAAAAAGAAATGATAAAAAATGATTTAAAAAGAGAGAGAGATTCTTAATAGTTTCATTTTTTAAAAGGTCATGTGCTTTGCACCTACTTTATTTGTTATGCTTTATGAGAAATCAAAGTATGTTTTCATTTAATAGATTATCTTTTGAAAACAGAGAATCTTTTAAGTCCATATAATATATGTTATAGGTTTCAAGCTAACAAATTCTCAAATGGTATCAATGTTCAAGAAGATAGAACTTTATTCTATTAATATGCACAGTTAATTTAATGTTTATGGACCAAAGTTTGAATAAGATATTTAATACACTGTTTATTTTTCACAATCTAATTTAATAGGAGTAATAGATAAAAAGGATAAGTGCATACACGTCAATTCAGAGAACCTTTCTGTCATCTCCAACAACACCCCTTCTTGTACTATAACTCTATTAACATATTTCATCATGTTTTTTTTTTTTTTTTGAGTTTAATTGTTGTCACAATAAGTAACTAAATACAATATTTTTTTTTAATTTGTTAACTTAAAACGTAATTGAATAATTGGATATAACTAATGAAGATGCATTAGTTGAGTAAAAATCATTTGCAAGGTTAGCGTATCTAAATTAAACTTTTTTTTTCGCCTCTAATTTATACCTTAGCCAATTAGACGTGTTGTTAACAAACAACAAATTAAAATCTTGTGTCAACCAATTTAAAGTATCATCGCAATTATTATTTTATATTGATAATACCTTTTAAAATTAACATAAAATTAATCTAAAAAAACTTTCAACAACCTTTCTAATTTTATTTAAATATAACTTTCGAGAAATTTCTACTGTACTTTTTAACTTAATATAATAAATATATAAACGAACAAATCAGTGGCTCTCTATATTTATAGAATTGATGATGAGAAATACTTACTCGTATTCGACATATATACATTAAATCAATCCACGCATTATTTATTACTATCTTTTTATTTAAATTTACTACTTTAACTGTGGCAAGTTAACATTTACTATGTTCGACTAAATTTCTTTCCTAGAAGGCTAGAACTAGAATAGATCCGCCACTGCTTGTTGTCTTTTGACTCAACGACATCAGATGTGAGAGAGAGAGAGAGGGGTAAGGTTAGAGCAGGGCTTATAAGTTTCTAGAGAGAGAACGGTTTGATAGAGAGAACCACTGACCTTGATTCTCAGAACTGCTTTCTACTCTTATTCTCCGTCGAGAGAGGGAGAGAGAGAAGTGATATACTGTGAGAATCTCAATCTGTGTTCTACGCATGTGTTATTAATTATATCTGGACTTCGTTTTAATAGTTGATTCTCAATCCGACATTGAAGTTAGGATCTTCAGACGACGGAGATTCCAAATACCTAAGTTGATGAAGTGATTATTATTCTATTAGTTATCGTCGTCACTTGATTCTAGATTGAAATTTGGATCCTCGCTTTTTTTTTTCACTTGATTTTGGGGCTGTTGATTTATCGGGTGGAAAAAGATGAACGGTGGTGATGTTGCAGCAGCAGCTCCGGCACCGCCGTTAGAGTGGAAATTCTCTCAGGTCTTTGGTGAACGTTCGGCCGGCGAAGAAGTTCAGGAAGGTAAACTACTTTATCATCTCACTCTTTACTCTATGGATCCACACTTATTTTGAATTAGGTTTTGCTATCTGCTATTTGGTTGTTAATTGCTCAAATAATTACTATTTCATTATTGATCAGTAGATAAAAATCTGTTTGATTTGATCATGGATTTGATGGTGTGATTTTGCATGCGGAGTTTAACCAATATACCTTATATGAACAGTTTATTAATGAACTAACCAAGTTCAGTCCTTTTAAGCTATATTTCATTTTAAGAAAAATATTGGAGATCCTTGAACTTGTGTCTGATGTCTCGTGTTTGACTGGCGAATCAGTACTTGTTATTGATTTACTGAAGGACTATGGAGCTGTAGTTTCTTTGACTTCATTTGGTGGTTCGGGTTTTACTGTTTGAGTGCTTTGAACTATTATACTTAAATTTAAAGCATAAGGGCATCAGTTTCTAGTTAAAGTTGTGGATTTGCCACAGATGCATTTGTGTGACAGGGTGGTTTCGTATTGAGAAACTAACTTAGAATAGTCGCTCGCCCCGAAAAATAGCCGGCAAATGTTTGTATTACACATAATTAGTGTGTAATATATGTATATTGGCTAGGGTCTGTACCGAGTGGACAAATTTGTAACTTCCCCTTCCGTATTTCACCTCTAGGTATTCTCTACCTGCCCACCGGTGTCAGTTTTAGGTACATGTACCCTCTTGCTTAAGGTTGTTCAAGTTTTTATTGATGCAGTCAGTGACCACTTGTCATGTTATTTTAATTCCACTTTTGTGATGTAAATATAGTAGTGAAGTTCTAGTACATATACTAGTAAGTTTCTTGAGATTGCAGGGCATTTTTCAGTACGACAGGCTGCTCGGAGAGCAATTTATATTGGGGTATTGGCGGATATGCCAAAATGGTCAAGGTAGAGACAATACCTTTCTTGTGTTTTGGAAATATTGGACGTTGTTCATGGGGCTTGTCGTCTTGAATCCAGCCAAGTGTTTAACTGCACATGATTAATGGAGACTATCCCAGAGAGAAGATTTTGGCTCAAGATTGTTCTGCTATTAGAATTTGTCCATTTTACATAGTTCCAAATTTGTTTGATGAAAGTTTGTTTCAACGTTGTTGGGCTTCGAGAAAGCAGCTTGCATCCACCCTTTTTTTGGGGTTTCATGATGCTATGTCATTGGACTCTTGATGTGTGATAAAGTTGTTCATTGTGAATTTAATTGACAGCTCCCCGACAAAGTTCATCGTATTTTGCATCTGCTGAGTGTTCTAACCCTCTGCAGCTCCTAGCCTTGTGCTTTAGCTTCCTCTTTTAGAGCTATCCTGATTTTCTTGCCCAACGTTTTGTGAAATTTTATTGGTTGCACCAAGAAAGTGCTAGTATGTACGTCAAAGATTTCTAACCCCCTTAATGAAGAAGGGATTCCAGAAAGCCGACAAAAGTATTTACGTGGCAGTCAATCTTGAGCTTACACCAAGAATACAGAAAATGTAAGGCTCTAAACATAACGAAGTGTATTGGCGAGTATTTGTTTTCGAAACACCTATTGTTTTTTTCAAATATAACAAAAAGGGACAGTGTTCCAAAAGTCTTTGAGATGCTTCTTTGTTCTCTGCCCATTCAGCTGTGTACAGCTTCTTTCAGTATTTCTGGATGTACCCTTTGTACCCAAAACACATTAAGGAACAAGGTCCTTACTTCCCATGCGAACCATGCAAGAAAAGATGAGCAGGAGATTCACTGTTGGCTTCACATAGAAAACACCTATGGCATAGCTGAAAATTTCTATTTGTAAATTTTCCTGTGTTTGGCACGCTTCCTGTAGTGCCAGCCAGCCAGCCAAAGCAAACTGCTCTTGGTATGCTTTTGTCTTCCACACTGCTTTCCAAGGCCATATCTCCTGCCCGCTGGAGATTTCTGCTGGTTATAGCAAGATTTTACGGTGAACTTTCTTTTTCTATCTTCTTCCCATGCTAGAGAATCAGGAATGTCTGGGTGTATTCAAACTCCCTCTACTCTGAATAACAGCTGTCCAAACTCCAAAGTTTTCTACTTCCCAACCGATTTTTTCCCTTAATCCGATATTCCAATCTTCATTACTTCAGCACACGGAAATTGTTGCATCTTGCTTTGGCTTCATACCAAAAAAAATTCATGAAAGTTCTGCTTCAAGGGAGATTAAATCCAACCAAGGATCCCGCCATATTCCGGTTTTAAGCCATCTTCTACAACAGTAAAACCATTGGTGCTCTTCCAGAGAGATACACCATATGCCCTGTAGCTTGTTTAGTTCTTGCTCAGAAGTTTATTGATGTCTGGGAAATATGTTTTATGACCTTTGGTATAGCTTAGTTCATTTTGCCAGTTAAATAATTACTGAAGTACGTGTCAGTGTAGAAACATAATAGGTGGAAGTATTGGCAGGTTCGATTGACTGGAAACTTTTTCATAATTTGCACGATTTGGCACCAAATGTTTCTCTTACATAATACATAAGTTATATCCAGATTCGGAGTCATACTTTATTCTGCCCTCGGGGTTCTTTTTTGTAGAGATGGAGTGTCGTTGAAGTCCATTTGCTCTAAATAGAAACCACAGTCAAGCTCCTTCTTTGTCTTGCTTTTTTAGGCTTGACTTTTCGTTCCTCATGGTTTATTGCAGTGGTGGAGCCAAAAATCCTAACAAGAGAATTCAAAAACTAAAAGAATACCATGCCTAGGATTCCAACTTGTTACCTAAAGCAATTTTTTAACCCCGTTACCACTAATTTTAAAGTTTCCATCATGTCAAGGGGATTTAAAAACTTATATATGCACAAAAGAATTTGTTTTTATAATTTTCCAATGAAGGGGATTCTGTTGACCCCCCTTCATTGAATTGGTCAAGCATGCAGAATGTGCACACAAGAAGAAAACAAGCTCTGAATGATAGACTGTTGATCATTGAAGTTTGCTGAAGTAGGAGTGCTTAAAGGCAACACCTGTAGTTACAGAAGTCCTACTTTATGGAGCTAGTTTGCTTGACTCATGGCGGTCTTCTTATTCTGACTAAAGTCATCTGCTTCTAAATAGTGGATGCAGAAAAACTTATTTTATGTTTCAAGCTCTTTACAAATCCATGGCAGTACCAAATTCACTATGTTTATTGGCAGTTTTGCCCTGTTTTGAATAGATGAGTTGCATTAGATCAATAGTAATCCTGCTTAAGGAAAGTGCTGGCTGAGATTTTATTATGTGTTTTAAATAACTTATCTGGTCCTTTTTCTAATTATGTTAGCATGGTTGAGACTTTGATTTTCTTTTCTTCTGGTGCTTCTAAAAGCGAAAGCGCAAAGAATGATAACCCCTCGTTTGAACTGAAGCAGATAGCGAAAAGTGAAGCAAGCTTTTGAACTGAAGCGAACGAGTTATGAAAATATTGAAAAATACCAACTTGGAATTTAGTGATCCTACTATAATAATGAAATTGCAATAAAATATTTACTGAAGCATTCAATTTACGATAATGTTGTTATTAATACAACTCCTCAAAGTTGAGTTTCAAATAATTAAAAGCTTCTCATTAGGATCACTTGACACATTATTGTTTGAGGTGCACCCTTCTCTGAAGCGCGTGCCGTGAAATGATAACCACATGTTTGCATCCTTTTGTCGCTTTGAGCAACTAAGCGGGACTTCTAATAGCACTGCCTTCTTCAATAGCTGTTCTATTGATTCCTCTAAATGTTCCTTATATTTTTATAAGGAAAACAAAAGGTTCGTCCTTCAGAGCCTTCTTTGAATGATGCATTTGAGTCAGTTCATTTATTGTAGGTTTTGTACAGTAACCTATCAAAGAAAAATGTAGGCTTTGTCTATGTTGCTCGGACTCCGAAAATATCGATGGGTGCGTGTCGGATCGTCCAAAGATAGTGTATTTTTGGAGGAATTGACACGGGTGCGGCAGTTGTTTTGGAGAGTCCGCGCAACATAAGGCTTTGTAAAGTTCACGTCAACGCTGCACATTATCATGATGTGGGGATATCCAGAAAGAAGAACACCGTGACTAGTGAATTTGCTGCCAGTAGCATTCTGTGTTGAGTGAAATTTATTTCATGGTTTCATTCATGTGAGTTCATTTAATGTAGGATTTTACAGTTTAGGATAATACAGCATTTATGCTGATATGGCAACATCCAGATGAAAAGAAAGGAACACAAAGAATGGTCTCAATATTGTGCATGGATTCGTCTTAATAATGCCCAGCTTGTTCTTTTGTGTATAACATAGTTTAAATAGTAGTTTTAGGCAGTTAGTGTTACCTGAAGGTAGTTGCTGGTGGTTTACTGTCAGACTTTAGTACAAGACACGTAGGCGAACCTTTCTAGGAAACAACAGAATTGAATATCTTGCAATAGATTTCACGTATGGAATAATGGCGCTGATACTTTCTGCAGTTACACAACTTTCTCAAATAGTAGGATAATATTTACCATGCTCATGGTGTTTAGACTTTGGACACTTTTTTCTATCTGTCTCATGATTTGTTTTCTTGTATAATGGCACCGATTCTTTCTGCAGTTACACAACTTTCTCAAATAGTAGGATAATATTTACCATGCTCACGGTGTTTAGACATTTGGGACACTCTTTTCTTTCTGTCTCATGATTTGTTTTCTTGTCTTTGTTTTGCAGTTGATATCATCTCAGCAATTGAGTTTGACAAAACTGGCGACCATCTTGCCACTGGGGATCGAGGGGGTAGGGTGGTATTATTTGAAAGGACCGATACAAAGGAGGTTGTTCTTCAATCTTGTATTTATTCGGAATTTGGAGGTTCTTTTGATTGATCGGTCTTTTCCTTGTGCTTATTTTTTTTGTTTAGCATGCTGGTAGCCGAAGAGAATTAGAGAGAACGGACTATCCAGTCACCCGGCATCCAGAGTTCCGCTACAAGACAGAATTTCAAAGCCACGAGCCTGAGGTACGCGACTCATCTCTGTTTCTAACCTTCTTTCGTTGTGTAATTTCTCTCTTAGGAACTCTTGCGTCATGTACTTGCCTGAGAAACAATATTTGAAAGAGCTTCAGAGACATATTACCTTATGCTTCTATGTGCTGGAAATAGATGGATGTTTTACCATTTGTGCCACCACTTTCTTGTGTCTATGGTGGACTACTGCCTTTTTGTTTTCACTGTTCATGTTCTCTTACTTCCTTCTTTTTGCCACTTCAAGTAGAATTCTTATGCTCTCATCTACGTCATTCAGTTTGATTATCTGAAGAGTTTGGAGATTGAGGAGAAGATCAACAAGATCCGGTGGTGCCATATGCCTAATGGCGCTCTCTTTCTTTTGTCTACTAATGACAAAACTATAAAGTTCTGGAAGGTAAGTTATTTCATCTGATTTTTGTCTCTGTGTTTCTATGTGGTAGTACATGCAGAGTAGGTTTTGATGCCCCTATCAAGTAAAATGAAAATGTTTATTCCGTATTTACTTATCCGAGGCTTAATCTACAGTAAGTTTTGTGGGAGAGGGATACTAATAGCAATTTTAAGTGTGTAGCCTGACATGTCTTCATCTTCATTCATATTCATGGTAGTACTAGAAACTGTTGTATTAGGAAGAGGGTGAGACATTTATTCAGTGTGGTGGGATGGGATGCCTGGGAAAATTGATATTTAGTTGAATGCTTTGGGAAAATTGTCTGATGTGCTTTTGCCTCTTATAATTCATACATCGGCTATCAACCAACCCTTCTTCCATTCTCGTGGAATGCATATGTTGAGATACTATGCATCTTTTGACAAGCTACTGTTTAAGCACCTCAGTCTTGTTACTGTCTATGTTGTCTGCCTATAGCATCCTAATTTGATTCCTAATTATCTTTTCCTGAATTTTCAGGTCGAAGAGAAGAAAATCAAGAAAATATCCAACTTAAATATTGACCCTTCCAGAGCTATTGCAAATGGCAGCATGCCCAGTTCAAGTGTTTCTTCCAGTCAAAAGAAGTATCTTGCAAATGGGTGCTCCACAGATGGATCTTTTGACTGTCTAAGCAATGATTTTTCGTTTCCACCTGGGGGTCTTCCTGCATTACATTTACCTGTGGTAGTTGTACTTAAGATATATATGCAACTTTATCTTGTACCACATATATATGTCAAGGTTTTCTATGTGTATTGGTTTTTTAACCTCTCAAGTATGTACACTAGTTCTCCTAAGCAATGTTGTCAAAGGCACGCTTAAAGCACGCTTAATCCCTGAAGCGAGGCTCAAAATATGTTGAGCGCTTCATCTCGCTTTATCGACGCTTCAGTGTTGCATAAAGGTTTTAAGGCATGCTTTTCCTTGCCAATGAGCCTTTTCCTGAAAAGGCGACACTAAATAATTGATATTTCACTTCATCGTAATCTTTTTTCAATTTCGTTGTCCATATATTTATTTTTCATGCTTATAATTATTGTTCTTCGACTACATATATATACTTTTACTTTTTCTCCAGTTGCGCCTTTTTCCATTAAAGCCCACCATTTATTTGCGCTTAGCGCTTAAAGCCCCAATGGACCTTAGAGCTTTTTTGCGCTTTTCGCTTTTGATAACACTGCTCCTAAGTATGGCCAGCATTTACCTATAAAAACAATGATGTCCATGGGTATAAAGTTACATCTAATTGTTGGAAATAAAATACTGTAGAAAGGAAAATAATTCAGGAGTTGATAGTCTGAGCTGAACCGCATATATGATATTTGTTAGTCCAGGTTTGGGGAAGTCTGTTTTGATGGCTGTGCATACTATTCCAAAACATCTGTTAAGGTCTATAGTTTTGGTTGATTGTTCATCCATGTATTGGTGCAAAGTGTAACAAGAAGCCAGAAACATATCTGTATTTCACATTTTAGTACATTCCACATTGGTCCCTTTAGTATTTATTAATTCTACGTACAATCTGCATATGTGCTGTGTCAACGCATAGGTGCTTTATCCTCTACTTCTCAGGCCGGGTAACCGACTTTGTTCTTCCTTAAATCTTTCCTCAATTTGCTAAAGGAATTTCCATGTGGCTTTAGCTTACGTCCCCTCTGGCAAATGCTGTTTGTTGAAACTTATTTGAACGTCTTTATTTTTCTTTCATCTGCTTCTAAAAGCTTTGGAATCTGAATTGCAGGTTTCAAGCAGTGAGAGCAGCGTTGCTGCTAAATGTAGAAGAGTATATGCCCATGCACATGACTATCATATAAATTCTATTTCAAATAACTGGTGAAGATCCATCTATAATTGGAAATCTGATTTACTATATCTTCTATTTGTTAGAACTTATCGTGATTTCTGTCCTTTTCTTTCTTCCACTTAGTGATGGGGAAACATTTATATCAGCTGATGATCTCCGGATAAACCTTTGGAACTTGCAAATAAGCAATCAAAGTTTCAATATTGTTGATGTCAAGCCAGCAAATATGGAAGATCTAACTGGTGAATTTTTGATGTGTTGATCTCAACTTCCATTTTGTTGTGGGCACTTTAAATACATGATAGTTTTATTTTTTATTTTTAATCTTTCAGAAATGCTTGTTTCAATGAATACTCATATTTGTTTAGATGTTTGTTATTGCAGAGGTGATAACTTCAGCTGAATTTCACCCTACTCACTGTAACATGTTGGCTTATAGTAGTTCAAAAGGATCAATCCGTCTGGTAGATTTGCGGCAATCAGCATTGTGCGACTCCCATTCCAAATTGTGAGTATCACATTATTTAAATTGTAGTCCTTTGCTGGTAGGTGTTTGCTTATCTTCTCTATGTCAAAACAAGATATCACCTGCGCAAAAGAATTCTACAAGAGAGCTAGTTTCTTACCGGTATAGGGCCCCTGGAAAGCTTTTTTTCAAAACAAACAAACAAAAAAGTATAGGGCCCCTGGAAATATATTCTTCAAGAGATAAATATTTTGAAATTACTTTCTCATAGCTTTAATAAGTTGAAGTGGTGGTTACTCATATATACAGGTTTGAAGAAAGGGAAGCTCCTGGCTCAAGATCCTTTTTTACCGAGATAATTGCTTCAATTTCAGATATAAAATTTGCGAAGGCTGGAAGATACATACTTAGTCGTGACTATATGACCCTTAAGGTTGGTTTTTCTCTCCCATTATTTTCTCTAGGTCTTCATCTTTTCAGTTGATTGATGTGAGATGTATCATATGCTTGACTCTCCGTAAGTACTCTCTGATATGTAAATGGGGTGCATAAGGAAAACAGAGTTTTGATAAGTCAGAAGTTTAATAAATGAGCTGTGGCACACTCTTCACTGCCGGAATGGCGGACTCTGACTTAAATTCCCAGCATACCAACTTATTCCCCCCCCCCCACACACACACACAAAAAAAGAAGCCATGGCATTAAACATTATGAGTGCATTTGGAGTTCCCTTGGTGCACTATTTAGAAGAATTTCTGTGCTTTCTGGAAGATTGAACTATTTGCATGTGCATGGAGCTGTAAGTAAAAGTATTTCACAAAATTGTACCAAGTGGGTACTGCAAAGGTTTACAAGATGTTACAGCTATTCTTCACTTTCAAAAAATGAGTTAAAAATAGATTCTTTATAGCCTTTACATAATTCTTTGTTACACAACAATATGAAACCCCAAGATATTTCAAGCTGTATGATGCCTCTGATACCCTTTCGGAGCTTCTTTTTTTTTCTTTTTCTTCCACAGCAACCAAAAAATGCATAGATTAGCTGTCTTGGAAAACGCCTTAATACTTTATGAACTAGAGAGCCTCTCCAATTGCAAAGATAGTCACTCACAGTTCTTCTGATTGGCCAGATGGAAACATCGTGTTTCATCTGTTCATCGGTCACGTCAGATGTAAAAACAAATAATTGGCAGATTCTTCAATTCTTTCACGCACGAATCACTTATTACACCAATTTTGCCCCCTCTTCTCTTATCATTGTCACCTATAATTGATACGCATGCTGCTTTAATCCTTGTGTTTCCCTGTGGAAAGCTTTTGCAGTTGAATTTTTCCCAAGGCTAAGTCTCATCTTTCAAAAGTCTTAATTACAAACAAAACCTCTTGGTTTCATTAAGTTTCGCTATGTTTGCATCTTATGTTTGTGAGTCTGCAAAACGTTTTCAAGAACTTAAAGGTGCAGGTACTACATTTTCTTTATCCTTTCTAGTTCCTGGCATCAATGTGCACGGTATACCGTAAGAGTAACTGTTATATTCAGATTCCTGCTAGATCTACTTTCTTTCAGCTTTATGTTTGTGGACGTCCTCGTCAATAAAAGAAAGAATGAGAAGAAGTGAGATCTTTATCATTGATCCTTTTCCCTGATGAGAGGTGATCCTAACCTAAGTATATGGAAGAAAAGATTGTTCCGTTTTTACTGAAACTCATCTTACCTTGCAGCTTTGGGATATAAATATGGATTCTGGTCCCGTTTCAACTTTTCAGGTTCATGAATATTTGAGACCAAAGGTGAATTTCTTTCTCCCAAAATTAGGTGCTTGTGCTCGGTTAGTTTCTATTTGTGTCTGAGCTGATTAGTAATTATATATTGCTCTGCAGTTATGTGATTTATACGAGAATGATTCCATCTTTGATAAATTCGAATGTTGCCTTAGCGGTGACGGTTTCCGAGTAGCAACTGGATCTTATAGGTGCATAGACTTATTTTTTTCAGTTTTTATTTTCTTTCCTTTGATTTCTCCACCACGGTGATGTATTGTTCAACATAATTTGTACAATTTCAGCAACCTTTTCCGTGTGTTTGGTTGTGCTGCGGGGAACACGGAAGCAACTACATTAGAAGCAAGCAAAAACCCCATGAGGTACCTGTATTAAAAGTTTTTCGGCATGTAAATTTATTTGGATATATCATAATGTCATGGCTTTTGATGACTTTGATTATTCTCCTTTAGAAGACAAGTCCAGACCCCTTCAAGGCCTTCCAGATCCTTGAGCAGCAGTATAACACGTGTTGTCAGGAGAGGTATGCTTTTCTAGATGCAGATATATAGTTTCTCATATATCTCAGATGTATGTTACTTGCTCCGTTCCAGTTTATGTGAACCTATTTCTTTTTTAGTCCGTTCTAAAAAGGATGACCCCTTTCTAGATTTGGAGACAATTTAGCTTAAACTTCTAATTCTACCTAACGAGAAGCTTTTACAACCACACAAATACTCTGAACCCATTTTTGACTTATTTAGGATCACAAATTCCAACTCTTCATTTTTTCTTAAACTCTGCCCAGTCAAACAGGTTCACATAAATTGGAACGGATCCCCATAGTTTGAAATAAATTTGAATTTTTATGATATGCATTCCAGGAGCAGAAAGTCCAGTTGATGCTAATGGAAACTCATTTGACTTCACAACCAAACTGCTACATCTCGCATGGCATCCAACTGAAAATTCAATTGCATGTGCCGCTGCGAACAGCTTGTATATGTATTATGCATAAAATATGAGGTTGCAGTTTCTTGGAGTCTTTTTCAGAAGGCTTTATTTCGAATCAACTTGACGTTCTGCCATTTTCGCACTTCCAGAATCAATGCCGACATATATTACATGGTTTAATGTTAAGGTCCGCTGCTCAAAGAATGGACAATCTAGCAACTTATTTGTCAATAGCCATGCGTTCTCATTTTCTGCTTCACCCTTCTCTGAATTTCCTATTTATTGGGTTGACATCAGGAGAGATCTCATTGTAGTTCTCCCACAAGCAAAACCGATTGATGTGAAAAAATTGTCACTAGATCTAAGGTAAATGAAGTTTTGCTCGAAATCTTGCTGGAAAGGACCTGCTGGCTAACTTGCAGAGCGTTAAACTAACTTTATTGGATAGCATTATTTTTTGTAGGATAATTTAATGTACTTTTTGCTATAGGTTATTGACTATAGTAGTTCTCTTTTCCTTTTTTCCTGTAAAAGAAGTTCAAGGGCACTTGCATTTATTTTCCTGTATTTTTTTCTTTGGTAAAGTGAAGCTTGCACTGCCAACCTTTCTATCACTTGGAGATCCTCTACTTGTGCATTTTATTAGGTTGAGGTAGGTAGTCTTATTCTGCTGCTGGTGTCATGTAATGGAACTAAACCTGCATGATCCAGCTAACATTTTTCACACTGCTGTGTATGGCAACCATATAACGCTTCCCCACAGCTGGATGCCCACATCTTCTCTCTGAAAACGATACCATTGTACTTCTCCCTTATGCTAACATTCTTTTATGTATTAGGAGAGGCCATTGTAGTTCTCCTGCAAGCAGTACTTCTGTCATCAGTGAAGATTTAGGTTACTTGTGCTTATGATGGTTGGTTATTGTCTTGTGTGCAAGCATGTTTGTGCTCGTAGGAAGAGCAACAGGAAGAACTACGACTTGTTCTTCCTTGACATGGTTTTTCTTATAAATATATTGGCACAATGTGCTGGAGATAAGTGATGATATGCGTTCTTTATGGAATGAAATTACATGCAACGAGTAACAGCATGCTATATATAGCTGATGCAAGAGAAAAAAGTTGATTAACATGTTTTCTTGTGAATAAATGGATCACCTTGGCTGGGAGGATGGTGGATAATTTCTTGGTAAGTTTCTCCATCCCATTCAAACCAACCCTACTTGGGCTCTGCTCATTTCTGTGCTGGTTTCAGACGACAGAGATGAAGCACACGCTGGAAAAGAATCCCAAGTGAATCAGCAGCGTGCAAATGTCTGTCAGAAATGATTTCATTCATGGTTGTGGTCATTGATTCGATAGCCACGGCAAATTGGCCAAGGCAACGCTAACTGAGGCGTGTTGCACGCGGATTCGAAACTGACCTTTGACGTGACCGCTCTACCCCATAATTTCTCACTTTCTTGTTTTTACTATACGTATTTAGCAAGTAATCCAACGCACTTTAATTTAATGAGTTTAACATTTAAGGTTATTATGAGTTTGAAATTTAATATTTGTTGATAGTGGATTTTAAATGAATATATTACTTCACATTGAAATTACACATTAAAATTACTAGATTCAGTTTAATCCATTACCGAATGGTTAGATCCGCCCATAGCTCAACCTACCCGATGCTACACCATGCTATTATTCAGTCTTTACTTTGCTTCTTCTTCTACCAACTTTCTGTTTTCGTGAGCAGCAAAAGTAAAATACGCATTGTTTGAGCAAATAAATGCTAAATCAATTAGTAATGAGTTAAAGGGTAAATTTTAGTTGAATTTAATAAATTTTAGATTAAATGGGATTTTACTGTTATATAACGGGTAGAGTACAAGGACATTAAATAGCGAAGTTAATATGCTGTGATTGATAATAAATATAATAGCACAACCGTGAAATAATAGCAGATAATGACAAGAAATGTAATGGAGAATAATCTACCACCCAATTATTATATGATTGAGATGTTCCTTTTCTCTAATGACAGCGTAAAAAAATGAGAAGTCAAGGTGGACATGAAATCTTGAGATGTATGGATAAAGGTTGAAAAACATGTGTAAATAAGATAACTTTTTTATATTCTTCTCTCAATCTTTACAATATGTTCTAATCCCAAAAAAGCAGATCCTCTTTTTGTTCCCTATCTCTTCATATTTATAAGGGACCTGCCTTGAAAGGCCATGAACGGCTAGAAAAGATCGCGGATGGCCGGAGAAAGGTCATGAACAATAATCGAGAAAGAACTGGAACAAACTCCTTCGAAGTCTAATCGTGAAAGCATAGAATCAAACACATATGAGCCATGGAAGGCTGTTACAGACCTCAAATGACCACAGAAGGCCATGGATTAGGTAGGTATTAGAGTGGGGTGAGAGGGCGGCGACTAGGGTTCATGAAAATTTCAGAGAGAGTTGAGAGAGAAGGAGGATTCAAGGGCGACGAATTGCATCAAATAATAGGGTTTTTGGGGTCATATGGGATTAACTAAGGAAATGGGAAATGGTGGTCGTTGATCTAAATGATCAACAACCAGGATTGAAGAGGTTAGGTGGAAGACCGGTTGGTCATGTATATTGGGTTAGGGGGTCGGGTTTGAGATGCAATTGGGTTGAGAAATTGGGTTTGATTTGGGCCCAATTTTAGGCTGAATTTGAAATAAAATTGGGATATCATTCAAATAGCCATTTTCCCTTTTAAAATTATAAAAGTAGTAAATTAATTTCTAAAAATAAATAAAAAGCACTAAAATGATTTATAACATATAATTAATAATTTAAAAATATAGGACTTAATTTTATGATATAAAACACAATTAAATCTTAAAAAAACTAATATTACAATTATGCACTTTAACTTTGAAAAATATTAAATAAAATTTTCAAAAATATGCAAAAATTACCTTAGTTCAATAAATGAACTACCAAAAATAATAATTTTGGGAATTATTATAAAACCTTTAAAAATTAAGAAAAAAATAATTAGGCATACTTATATATGCATACATATGCTATTTTAAAGGTATTTTGCATATAAAAAATATATAGGAAAAAACTGGGTGCCAACAACTGCCCTTCTTTACTCGGAAATGATGAAGAATTTTCGAGTAAAGATATGATGGCCAATTTTGACCGAGCGAAATGGTTTGAAGAGGGTTTGGCTGTACCCTGACTTATTAGTTGCCTACATATCCCTGGTTTTACAGGAATCAGGCTGCATGTAGCTCAGAATCCATCAGCGGAGTATGCCGATGTACTTTCCAAGAACGGACGCAATATTTCGGACTGGGTGAGTGAAAGGCTTACTGGAATGGTACGGTTGTGGAAGTGCCCCTGCCGGAACGGCTGTAGCTTGCGGGTTTACCCGCAAATAAGTAATACAAGCATATATCATGCGTAAATTTAGACATGATGCAAATTTTAGTTGGACCATGAATGCTGTCTTTGAACGATCATGATGACGTCTTTAGATCATGATGTCCCGGGCCGTGAAGCGTATAATAAAGGATTCGCATGCCATGAAATGATTCTCTCGGGCTATAAGAATGGTGCCTCCGAACCATGAACGCCCTTGAATAATGATATGCAAAAGATTGAAAGGGATCCTCAGTCTATGACATGGAATCCTCGGGCTATGAGGATGGTGCCTCCGAACGATGATGCCTTTGGATAAGTTGGCAATATTTTAGCCCATGAAGGATACGATAGCATGTGGCGATCTTTCAGCCGTGCAATATGGCGATCTTTCAGTCATCCAATGTGGTGATCTTTCAGATATGCAGTGTGGTGATCTTTCACCCGTGTAATGTAGATCGAGACAACTTTTAGTCTTAGAAGGCAAAATGATAACCTTATGCAAGTTGGAAGACAGAGTGGTAGCCTTATGCAATGCAGATGCAGACGAAGATCGCGTTTAGTCTTGGAAGGCAGAATAGTAGCCTTATGCAAGTTGGAAGGCAGAATTGTAGCCTTATGCAACGTAGATACAAATGGAGACATCGTTTAGTCTCGGAAAGCAGAATAGTAGCCTTATGCAATGTAGACGCAGATAGAGGTAGAGCTTAACCTCGCAAGGTAGAATGGAAGCCTTATGCAGATTGGAAGGCAGAATGGTAGCCTTATGCAATGCAGATGCAGATCGAGGTAGAGATTAATGTCAGAAGGCATAATGGTAGCCTTATGCAAATGTGAAGGCAAAATGGTAGCCTTATGCAATGCAGATGCAGATTGAGGTAGAGCTTAACCTTGAAAGGCAAAATGGTAGCCATATGCAAGAAATAAAATAGCAAATGACAGTAGAGTTTCTTAGCTAATAACATATTGCAGTGTTGTGATTATTGGGAGCATTGTGACATACGAGACATCACTAGTGTGCGGATAGCAAATGTTGGTAAGTGTAATGGTGAAGAGAGTCGTATTCTTGAACAATGTTTATTCCATGAGTGTGCAATATGTTTTAATGATTTCGCAATCCTTGTGCCTGCATCCAAAGAAAAATCGTGAGTTTTGTAAAGGGGACGATTAGTTCGTATCCCTATAGGCTTTGATTGACTCGTTTGGCCATTGATCTGGCAATACTGTCGGTATCATCGGGGTAGCATTGCTAAACAAAGTAGTTTCAATAGTAGACATGCAAGATTTTGTAAAAGCGTGACATAAATGTATAATAAAAAAAATAGTTTTTAGATGAACCGCCGACTGTTGCTAATTTGGCGAGGGCATATGCCTTGATGTTTTTTGCTTGGGGTATCTGGTGCAGTCGACATTCATCGAATCCTGGTACTAGTTTATGAATATATGCCTGGTACTTTTGCAGCCTTTGCTCTTTTATTTGGAAATTCCCTGTAACTTGGTTGACGACGAGTTGTGAGTCGCATATGAGTATGAACCGTCGTGCTTCATATTTGAGAGCTGGCTTTAATCCTACAATTACGACATCATACTCAGCCTCATTATTAGTCATACCGGGCACCATATGGACTAGCAAATAACTGTGCTTGTTGGGACTTCGAGTAAGAGTCCTAGTCCAGATCCCGATATGTTGGATGCACCGTCGGTATAAAGGATCCAGAGGTTAGGTTTCCCATGGGAAGTACGGGAAGCTTTTTGCTCGATCTCAATCATTATTTTGGCAGTGAAATCGGTAATAAAATCGGTGAGCACCTGTAATTTTATCGTTGTTTGCGGCTGATATGTGATATCATGCTCGCTCAATTCTATGGCCCACTTGGCCAATCTTCCCGACAGTTCGGGTTTATGTGGGATGCTCCGCAAGGGGAAGGTCGTTACTATCGATATGGGATAGCACTGGAATCGGGTCTAAGCTTTCTTGAAGCTATAACCAGTGCTAAAGCTAGTTTTTAGAGGTGGGGGTACCTTATTTCAATGTCGACCAGGGTTTTGCTAATATAATAAATTGGAGACTGCGTACCTTTATTTTTGCGGACCAACACTACACTTACCGCGACTTCTAAGACTGCCAGGTGGATTAGGAGGCACTCGCAAGGGTTCTGCTTTGGCGAGCAGTGGAGGCGAGGACAAGTATGCCTTTAGTTCCCTCAAGGCCTAGATGCATTCTGAAGTCGGAGCCCACTGTCTTTTTTAGCACGTTGAAGAATTTATGGCACCTGTCGGATGACCGTGAGATGAAGCTCGACAGGGCGGCTATACAGCTGGCCAGTTTTTGCACCTATTTCTTGCTGGTCAACACTTCAGGTATCCCTTCAATGGCTTTTATCTGATCTTTTCTAGATTAGCTTCGATGCCTCTTTGTGTTACCAAGAAACCGAGAAATTTGCCCGAGGTTATGTCGAAGGCGTATTTTTCTGTGTTTAGTTTCATATTGTACTACCTTAATATATCGAAGGCCTCTTTAAAGTGGTCGATATGATCTTCTTTCCTTTTTGACTTGACCAACATGTCATCGATGTATACTTCAATTGTTTTGCCGAGTTGGTCTTTGAACATCTTGGTGACCAACCTTTGGTATGTTGCTTATGCATCCTTTAACTCAAATGGCATGACTCAGTAACAATACATCCGCTGATGATTAATGAAAATAGCTTTCTCCTAATCCTCCTCCTCCATGAGGATATGGTTGTAACCTGAATAGGTGTCTAAGAAGCTTAACAATTCAGGTCATGTTTTGCGTCGATGAGCTGGTCGATGTGAGGAAAGGGAAAGGAGTCTTTTGTGCATCCTTTGTTTAGGTATGTGAAATCTGTACATATCATCCATTTTCCATTTTTATTTTTTACCATGACCACATTAGCGACCCATTGGGGATATTTTGATTCCCAGATGAAACCATTGGCGAGCAGCTTATCTACTTCATCACTGATAGCCTCGTTGATTTTGGTATTGAATTTTCTTCTTATTTGCTGCACTATTGGATAGACTGGGTCGACGTTCAGCTTGTAGATGGCAATGCCTTTCGGGATGCCTGGTATATCTGCATGGGAAAAATCAAACAAATCGGTGTTGTTAATTAGAAACTTGTGAAATTTTCCAGGTTTTGAGGGTTTGTGTCCGATGTAAGCCTTTTGTTTCCGTCACTACCAGTTGCACGGGATTAAGATCTTCTACCGTTGATTTAGCGGCTTCCACGATGTTTGGGTCCCTAATGACGCTGTTTGCACGTCGAGTCTGGTCCTCAACTCCGGTGATTGCTATGCTTATGAGTTTATTCCTTTTAACTGTTGGGTGTATGTGACGTCTAGGGAGATACAATAACACTCTTGGACGGTGTGTTGTTTGCCTCGGATGCTGAATATCCCTCATAGAGTAGGGAACTTTATCACTTGATATAGGCTTGATGGTATAACTCTCATGGTGTGAATCCACGACCGCCCTATGATGTCATTGTAAGTTGTATCCTAGTACATGACGTGAAACGTTATTCTAGGGTGACACCCCCGGCCAAAACGAGCAGCGTTATCTCCCAGAGGTTCGCTCAACTGCATTAGTGAAATCTGTTAGTACTATGCAACGCGGTAATATTTTGTCTTCGAGTCTCATTTGTATGAGGACTAGAGGGTGGATAATACACGTGCCGCTTCTGTCGTCTACCATTATTCTTTTCACACTAGCATCTAAAATATGTAAAGTAATAACAAGAGCATTGAAATGAGGGAAAGACAAACCGTCGGTATCTGACTTATTGAAGATGATACTGTCTCCAAAGTCATCTTACCATTTGTGGGTAATCGACCGCTTGAGTTTGTGTGTAGTGGTGAACTTCACATGGTTGGTCATCGCTTCATCGCCTCCGCTGATGATCATTTGGATGGTGAAAGCAGGGGAGGGTGGCTTTGGAGGTCCCTGGTATTGTTCTCGTCCGCGGCCAAAGTTAGCTCGTCAACACTGGCGCATCAGTTCCCTCGGGTGCCCTTGGTTCAGCATGTTTACTACCTCTTACCGTAGAGTTATGCATTCCTCAGTTTTTTGACTCCGCTCCTGGTCTAATTCACAGAGGACGTTCGACTTTCATGTACTTGGGTCAGACTTCATATTTTGTGGCCATTTCACCTTTGTGCCAAGCTTCTCTAGTGCGTACACTATCTATGAAGGGGAAATACAAAAATTATGAGAGGACAAGAGTGGAGGCATACCTCTTTCGCTTCGTTGAGTTCCTGTTTGCGGCTTGGGAAGCCCTTCCACATGTCGAGGAGACGGTGGGATGTTTGTTCTAATGTAGGTTTGATGTCTTTCTCGGTTGAGACGAGGGCTTGGTTGATATTTCCGACCATTGTTGCGATGATCTTTTCTCGACTCTATTGAACTTATGTTAGCCGTTGAGTCGGGTCGTTAAGGTCGTCCTTGTCGACTCTTACCTCATCACAATAGACATTGTGGATTTCTTCCCAAATGGCGGAAGGGTATTTCATGAGCCTGCTTAGTAGCTTCCTGGTTGCTCTCGACCCGCTTCTATTCAACCCGTTCTGGAAAGTCGCTACCTCTACCTCTTTCGATACATTTGGTAGGTTCATTCTTACTCTGTTAAATTGTGCGAGGAAGTCCCTATGTCCTTCGCCAGGTGATTTCCTGATGGCAAATGTGTCGTTCACCCTAGCTTCCGCCTTTTTAGTCCATGCATAAGCGGTGACGAACTTGTCGGCCATTTTCTCGAATGTTTCTATTGATCGTGCGGACAGTTGTGAATACTAGATTAAGGCTCCCCCCCCCCCGTCAAGGTTTTGCCTAACTTTTTCAGTAGCACTAATGCTACTTGCTCCTTTCAAAGGACATTGCCTTTTACCGTTGTGTCATAATGGATGATGTGATCTTCGAGGTCTGTAGTACCATCGTATATCTTCATGTAAGGTGGCATTTTGAAGGTTTTGGAAATGGCATGTAGAGCCTCTTCCTTGCTACACAGTTGTTCGACGTACCAACCAACGTCTTGCTTTGGTAGTAGATTTGGGGCGCCCGATATCTTATCGACCCTTTTCTCGATGTTCCCTCATCTGGTCGCGGAGTGCCTTGTTTTCGTTTTTCATTTCTTCCATTTTCTTTAGAATGGCTGCGAGTGCATCATTACTGCATCAACAGAGGTGTAAGTGGTACTTGTTTGAGGGACGGGGTTGCTCGCCAGTGATCGTTGTGGTGTATATTTGTGTGGTGTTTCCGCTCTCCCTTTGAACAAGTTTGTCGAGCATGTTATTTAGAGTGCTTGTCAGCCATTCTTCCAGTAAATATTTTTACTACTAGTGGTGCTTCCTCAACTGTAGACGTGGAGGCTCCCCTTTCGCGTGAGCTGTTACACTTTCATGAGGGGGATGTGAAGCGCTCCACCTGGGCGTAGTGTTTGGTATTGCGTTCTCGTTGTCTTCCCTGCCATCTTCATTGACAGTGTTCAAAATATTGGTAGTGATGTATGTTATCGTTTTCAATCTTGCATCTCCTTTTCCTGCCATCGTTATTTTGTGCGAATGAAGATAAGATGGCTGTCTTTTTTATGATCTAGATGGAATTATAATTTCAACTAAAAACTCCCCATAGACGACGCCAAATTATTTGAGGAAATAAATGTTAAACCAATTAGTGATGAGTTAAAGGGTGAATCTCTGTTGAGCTTAATAAATTCTAGATCAAATAAAATTTAATACTTGTATATTGGGTAGAGTACAAGGACATTAAATAGCGAAGTTAATATGCTCTGATTGACAATAAATATGATAGCACAAACGTGAAATAACGACAGATAATGACAAGAAATATAATGAAAAATGATCTACCACCTAATTATTATATGATTGGGATGTTTCTTTTCTCTGATGGCAGCGTAGAAAAGTGAGAAGTAAAGGTGGATATGGAGTCTTGAGATTTATGGATACAGATTGAATAAAGTGTGCTTGAATAGATTAGTAAATAAGACAACTTTTATATATTCTTCTCTCAATCTTTACAATATATTCTAGTCCCAAAAAAACAGATCCCTTTTTGTTGCCGATCTCTTCCTATTTATAAGAAATATTTCCCAAAAATCTTAAAAGGTACAATATAAAAAATATCCAAATAAATATTCTTTATGTCCACTTCTGAACCTATACTGTCGTTACTTTCTTATCTCAACTGTCCGCTTCTATCATCAGCCTTTATAAGAACGACCTTCAATTGTCATATCGTGCTCGACCCCGTCCTATGCCTTCCTTATCTGTTACCGAGGTCGCCAAATTTTGACCTATACATGCATAGAGGTGGAGCTAGTATAGGACTTGCGGGTTCGGTCGAACCCAGTAACTTTGGTCCAAAGCCTGTATTTGTCTTAAATTTTTTATTGAATATGTATAAATTTTTAATTTAGAACCCAATAACATAAATGAACTAGAATCCCGAACCCACAAGTTTATACAATGCTAACATAAACTTGATTCTTTCGGTTAGCATATATGTTCTTTAACCGCGGAGCCAAGATTTGATTCTATAAACGTGTTAAGTTTTTTAGTTCGGTTAACCGAAAAATCGAATTATTAGAATATGTGTTCTTTAAGTTATATATAGGCTAAACCCATAGGTAATAAATTAATATTATTAGATCTAATCTATCAAAGACTCAACTCAATTAAGTAAGTCCATCAACTTTCAAATCTTAAAGGCTTTCAGTTTATTAAAACTTTCATAGCATATGTAATAGATACACCAGGAGAATTTCACACAGAGTTGTAATTTACACTATATTTGGATTTTATGATCCATAATAGTGTGCAAAGTTTAGTCTATTTTTTTATATAAACACAATATTTCCAATAATTTCGAAGTTTTGGAAAAAATCAACAATTTTGCCGGTCATATTATTAAATAGAAGGAGTCCAATATGATAATGTTCAAACTGAAACCGAACCGAAATTAGAAAAATCGAACTGAACCGAATTTATTTCAGTTCGATTTCGGTTACTACTCTTACAAAACCGAAAATCCAATAACCGAACCAAATTTTATCAAACCGAACTGAACCGACCGAATGCTCATCCCTAGCTCCGCCTCTAACATGCATAGCATTGTATGAGTATATAGAATAACACGTTTTTTCTTCTTATTTTTAAATAGAATCAAACGTTAAACAACACTCTCTAGTCAGAATTATTTTAGCAGCGAGGAGTCATGGTCATCGTATCTTACACGACAACAGCAATTCCTTGACATCTCTAGCACGAATGACACAAACGATAACATATTTTCGAGACGTCCTTTGAATTTTCTCCCTTTCCTAGAAGGATTATTCATTGAATATCAAGCACATGCTTTACGCATGTTATTCACCTTTATTTTCACCACCCCTCCAAATTTTGATACTTGATTTGATGTCAATCGATAATCAATGACATCTCTTAAATTACCTGAGGTTAATATTTTTATATTTATGTGACCAATCAGATTTATGTTGTTCTAGTACGAAATAAAGAATTCTCTAATATTGTACTCTTAAAGTTATAATAATACAACTCCGAAAAAAGGGAGTAATAGAAACAGAAAAATATGGAGGCTAGAACCTGTATGTGTATTTTGTTTATATTATAAAGAAAAGGAATGAATAAGAGGAGAAAAGGGATGAATATAAATTTATTATTTTAGCACCGATCGTCACACTTTTCTATTAGAAAGGAAAAAGTTAGAGTGACATAACAACAACAACAACAACTACCCAGTATGTTCCCACAAAGTGGGGTCTGGGGAGGGTAATACGTACACAGGCTTTACCCCTACCCGAAAGGGTAGAGAGGCTGTTTCCGGCTTTGAGTGACATAACCTGTTATTTAAAACAAATATTAATTTTTTAGTTGGAGTACTTATTTTTATTTTAAAGATGAAAATATCAGTTGTCTAAGGTTAGTAAACATATTGATGACAAGAATTGACGTTTGGTCTCTTTGTTTGAATATAATAGCGCTAATTCCGTTGACGAATTGGCTATTGATTTTTTCTTCGACAGGAGTGAAGAATGTAATTATTCTAAAGTTTTGCTTTAGAGTTATTTTATTTTCAGCTAAATATCACTTTCCTTTAAACTTGAGCCTGAACATAAAGTACCTCCAAAATTTTCCATGCAGATTGGCGAAATACTAAAATATTCTATTGGCGATTACACAAAATAAGTAGTCTTCAACGTAGAGAAATAAATCTTTTAATTGTAGATATAAACAAAAAAGGACGAGGATGACAAAATTGTTTGTGATTGCACACAATAATTACAATTCTTCTCAAGAAAAATAAAGGACTTAAAATAAAGAGAAACTAAAACAAATTCCAAATAATCTATAACTTATATATTGTATATGGTGGAAATCGGGGTTATCCGATTTTATTCTTTGATGGAGAAAGTGATACCACGCCGGAAGGCCAGGACACAGAGCTCGGAATTGAAACTCCTTCCCAATATGGAGGTCGATATCATTACCGAGGTCAGAAGAAGACAAGCTTCGAGATGACACCATTATGACTCATTAACTGAAAGAGCACGCGAGATACCCGCAACTGATCACGAAGTAAATTCCGGAATGGATTGGTCTTCGACGGTTAGACGGCTATCAAATACGATTTCCTGCTGTAATTAGAAGTGTACCTTATTTAGGAGTCCCATATTATATGAAGGTTCATTGATAAGAAAATATACGCACATTATTCTCTTGTTATTTTTGCTTAATGTTCTACAGAATTGTTTTATCATTTACTCCCATCACCATACCTTGAGATTGTCACAGGTCAAGGTCAAGACTTTGCCTACACTCTAGTTTGATCTATCTTGTTCTTTAATTTATTTATTTAGTTCCTTGTTTATGAATTGACATTAAATTAAATCACATATCTTTAAAATCACAATACAAATTTAATTGTTACTTGAATTTTAGGATAAATATAAGTATCTTTTTAATATAATTTGTACGGTAAAATTATATACTTATCTTCTAATTAACTTTCTTTGTCTGCTAAAATTGCTAAAGAATTAATCGTTTGTTTCCTTTATAAGCATTTTCATCCTTTTGTCTCGTTTTTTTCCCATGGTGCTATTAAAGATGCTACCTCGTTAATACTTCTTGAGCCGAGAGTGTATTAGAAATAGACTCTCTATATTATTGAGATGGGGTAAAATTGCGTATGCACTATCGTTTCAAACCCTGCTTATAAACTACTACTACTACTACTACAACTACAACAACTTAGTATAATCTCACTTAGTGGAGTTTGAAGAGGATAGTGTGTACCGGACCTTACCCTACCCTGGTAGAAAGACTGTTTCCAAATAGATCCCCGACATCCTTCCCTCCAAGAACTTCACACCTTGCTCTTGGGAAGACTCGAACTCACAACCTCTTGATTGGAAGTTGGGTTGCTTACCATCATAGCAACCCTGCTTGTCTTAGAATCATAGTGAATATGTTGTTGTAAGTTTTAACTCTTAAATTTAGTACCCCCTCCGATCCAAAATAAGTGATTTTTTAACTTTTTTATGGTCCAAAATAAGTGATTTTCCATATTTCAAGAATGATAGTTATTGTTTTCCTATATTATCCTTGGAGTAAATAGTATTGAAATATGTGTTAAGAGTGTTTATATATATGAGATAGTAAAGGTTATCGTCTATTCTATTACTAATTAATACTAAGTGAATTTGCTGTATAAAAAATCCAAAAAAAATTACTTTTGGATCATTTTGTTCAATTTGACATCATAACATTCTCTTGCAACCGAAAAAAGTTTGACTAACGGATTTTTTCTCCATATTACAAATTATTAAAAATGTTATGGAGGGGATAAAGAAGGGAAATTTGTCCTTTATCTACTCCAAATCCAACTTGGAGCCTTTACTCTACTCCCAAATATCTACTCTCTCTCTCTCCCCACATTGTATTTGTGTGTAGACCGTAGATGATATTTGGTCGTCACTCTCACGCTATTGCTTATTTCATTCACATTATTCATTCAACTGATATCCATTTATCTGCTCCCATCATTTAGATTTCAATATCTGTAATAAGTCACTGATTTGGTGAGAAGTAGGAATTCTCCAGATCTTAAGAATCTGTATGTTCTACTCAGTTTCTCATACTCTATATAATTTCTTCCTTCCTTCTTTTCTTTATTTATTCATTTCTTCTTGTTTCTTTCTGCAGATTTTGCAACTGAACAAAGAGCTGGCAACCGAAATAATGTTGAAAAACACAAAAAATACCAAAATAAACCAAAAAAAAAAAAAATACATAATTAACCATTTCGCAGTATAAAACTGCGAAATGTACAAACGTCCGTTTGTACATTTCGCAGTTTTATACTGCGAAATGTATTAAAAATTTTTTTTTTTTTAGAAAAATAGGCCGTTACAGTTAATGAATAAAAAAATTTTTTTTTTTAAAAATAAGGCATTTCGCAGTTTTATACTGCGAAATGCAATTCGCAGTTTTGTACTGCGAATTGCATTTCGCAGTATAAAACTGCGAAATGCCTAGTCTTGTTATATCCGCCCGCCCCTTCCTTCCTCTCCTCCACTCTCAAACTTCAAATTCTTCCAAATTCCCCTCGGCCCCCCCTCAAATTCCCTTCAAATTTTTGCCAAAATTTTGATTTCGAAGTCCCACCCGTCCCCTTCAAGTGCAATATAAGTGGGGCCCACCCGAAGATACTGTTGGACACGAATTCGGTAACAAAATTTCAGTTTTACAACTTTAATTTGAGGTATTTGAATAAATTTTATTTTATAATTTATTAGAAAATATGTTAATGTTGGTATATTTATTGTTTTAGTATTACATTAATATGTTATTGTATATCATGTTAGCGTAGAACCTGTTAGCGTAGAGTCTGTTAGCGTAGAGCCTGTTAGCGTAGAGCTTGTTAGCGTAGAGCCTTGTAGCGTAGAGCCTTATTTAATTTTAGCGTAGTCTTTTAGTATGAAAATATTAAAATTGAGATTTAGAATAATTAATCATTAATATGTGGTCCCGGGCCTCAAAAATCAAGCCCGGAACCTTTAAACAACCGTTATATGAAATTATACGTAATTTAATTAATTAAGTTAACAAAATTATGAAAATATTAAAATTGAGATTTATAATAATTAATCATTAATATGTGGTCCCGGGCCTCAAAAATCAAGCCCGGAACCTTTAAACAACCGTTATATGAAATTATACGTAATTTAATTAATTAAGTTAACAAAATTATGAAAATATTAAAATTGAGATTTATAATAATTAATCATTAATATGTGGTCCCGGGCCTCAAAAATCAAGCCCGGAACCTTTAAACAACCGTTATATGAAATTATACGTAATTTAATTAATTAAGTTAACAAAATTATGAAAATATTAAAATTGAGATTTATAATAATTAATCATTAATATGTGGTCCCGGGCCTCAAAAATCAAGCCTGGAACCTTTAAACAACCGTTATATGAAATTATACGTAATTTAATTAATTAAGTTAACAAAATTATGAAAATATTAAAATTGATATTTATAATAATTAATCATTAATATGTGGTCCCGGTCCTAAAAAATCAAGCCTCGAACCTTTAAACAACCGTTATATGAAATTATACGTAATTTAATTAATTAAGTTAACAAAATTATGAAAATATTAAAATTGAGATTTATAATAATTAATCATTAATATGTGGTCCCGGGCCTCAAAAATCAAGCCCGGAACCTTTAAACAACCGTTATATGAAATTATACGTAATTTAATTAATTAAGTTAACAAAATTATGAAAATATTAAAATTGAGATTTATAATAATTAATCATTAATATGTGGTCCCGGGCCTCAAAAATCAAGCCTGGAACCTTTAAACAACCGTTATATGAAATTATACGTAATTTAATTAATTAAGTTAACAAAATTATGAAAATATTAAAATTGATATTTATAATAATTAATCATTAATATGTGGTCCCGGTCCTAAAAAATCAAGCCTCGAACCTTTAAACAACCGTTATATGAAATTATACGTAATTTAATTAATTAAGTTAACAAAATTATGAAAATATTAAAATTGATATTTATAATAATTAATCATTAATATGTGGTCCCGGTCCTAAAAAATCAAGCCTGGAACCTTTAAACAACCGTTATATGAAATTATACGTAATTTAATTAATTAAGTTAACAAAATTATGAAAATATTAAAATTGATATTTATAATAATTAATCATTAATATGTGGTCCCGGTCCTCAAAAATCAAGCCTGGAACCTTTAAACAACCGTTATATGAAATTATACGTAATTTAATTAATTAAGTTAACAAAATTATGAAAATATTAAAATTGATATTTATAATAATTAATCATTAATATGTGGTCCCGGTCCTCAAAAATCAAGCCTGGAACCTTTAAACAACCGTTATATGAAATTATACGTAATTTAATTAATTAAGTTAACAAAATTATGAAAATATTAAAATTGATATTTATAATAATTAATCATTAATATGTGGTCCCGGTCCTCAAAAATCAAGCCCGGAACCTTTAAACAACCGTTATATGAAATTATACGTAATTTAATTAATTAAGTTAACAAAATTATGAAAATATTAAAATTGATATTTATAATAATTAATCATTAATATGTGGTCCAGGCCTCAAAAATCAAGCCTGGAACTTTTAAACAACCGTTATATTAAATTATACGTAATTTAATTAATTAAGTTAACAAAATTATGAAAATATAAAATTTTTCTATGTAATAATTAATTTTTCTTATTTATAGTACACGATATGGCATCTCGTCAACATGCACACCCTGGACCTATGGCACCAGGATTATTAGTACTGCAGGGTGACCATAGATCTGAGTCTATTTGGCACGGCCATCTAGCTCTTCAGACTATACGCCCCAGGAGGCCGGACGATCTGTGGGAGTTTATGGCGCAGCATCCATTTCATCCACGAGTAGTAGACCTTCTACCGCAGACCGGCTTATACAGCATATTTGAGCTGGGACGGATGCAGCTTGACTGGTCGCTCATCACGGCCTTGATAGAGCAGTGGCGACCAGAGACGCATACATTTCACCTGCCTACTGGAGAGGCTACGATCACTCTCCAGGATGTGCAGGTGTTGTATGGATTGCGCATTGAGGGCCGCGCATTGACAGTGCCCCAGGAGTGGAGACGGATGACCCGCGCACAGCTGGCGGATGCGATGGCACGGATGACAGGTTTGCACCCGGAGGGCAACGTTGGTGGTTGTGGTCTCCAGATATCCGTCATTAGAGATTTCATGGCGGAGTTGCATCCACAGTTCACGCAGGAGACAGAGGAGCTGTGGATTATCCGTTTCTCTCGGATGGCATTACTCATGCTATTTGGGTGTGTCTTGTTTCCCAACACGTCGGGGAACAAGATATCGATGCGGTTTCTCCAGCCTCTGGAGGATATGGAGCAGGTGCATCGGTACAGTTGGGCAGCTGCTGTTCTGGCGTATCTCTACAGGAGCATGTGCCGGGCTAGCATCGGTGCAACTATTGATATTGGTGGTTTTTTGCCACTACTGCAGGTGAAAAATACTTTCAAAATTAATTAAGCACAAATTATATATTTTAAAATGACTCATAATTTACATCAATATTTTTTGTTAGGTTTGGGCGTGGCAGCGTATCATGCCACTACAGCCACCTCTGCCGGCACAGGACTATCCGCCCCTCCCGCTAGCTGTGAGATGGATTCTCCGGCGGGGGAATTACCGAGGAGTGGATGTGCACCACAATCTCCCCCTTATTAGGGATCAGTTGGATATGTTGCATACTCGACAGGTAAACATTTACATAAAGTTGGTTGTTTTAAATGTAGTTGTACCTTGCATACTAATTTATTGTTATTTGTTGTAGTTCATCTGGATGTCGTACACTGATGAGCTACTTGCGCACCTACCTGCTATTTGCTCGGCAGACCGGCTCATATGGAGCAGCTCCGTCCCATTGATATTCTGGGAATTTGTTGAGTATCATGCGACGGAGCGTGTGCTTCGTCAGTTTGGTCGTCATCAGCCGGTACCGAGTGATCCCTCCTGGGACCCTATTCATTATCAGCGTGACGACCGTCACAACACGAGCCGGGATTACGCAGGGTGGCTGCGTGACCAGGTAGTCCATTGGGAGGAGCGAGCTCAGCGCATCCCGCCACCGCCGACACCGTACCAGGAGGCTAGTATTGCGATTTATGAGGCCTGGTACAGACGTCACACCCGGAAGTATGTCGGGAACCCCATCCACATGCTTGACGGCCGGTACAGACCGTATGCCGGACGACACGAGTCACTGGTATGTTATTTTGACTTATTAATATCATATAATTATGGCATAGAGTAATTTACTTACTAATTGACTTATTTCACAGGTTAGTTGGTTTCACCGGGTCTACCAGGCTAGTGTCGATACCCAGCAGTCTGAAGACAACCCTGGACTGGTTGACTTTGCACAGATGGTTGCCCAGATGTGTCGTATGGGACTGGAAGAGGCGAGGGAGGGCAATAGGTTAGATGATGAGCCCGATTATATGGATGCAGACGCGTACCGGAGGGGTAGGCCAGTCCCCCGTGCAGGGGCTAGGGCTCGCAAGGGACGACGACGACGTGCACGGCGAGGGGGTGTTGAGGAGCCGGTCGACCCACCTGCAGGGTTTGGAGCTGGGGGGTTTGGAGATGAGCAGGAGGGTTATGTGCCTCATCCAGCTGACCCTTCCAGCAGCATGCAGCGGGATTTTATGACATATCCAGCTGACCCTTCCAGCAGCATGCAGCGGGGTTTTATGACGCATCCAGGTGACCCTTCCAGCAGCATGCAGCGGGGTTTTATGACGCATCCAGGTGACCCTTCCAGCAGCATGCCCTCATACGACCCTGGCAGCAGTATGCCCTCATACGACTTTCAGTTGTCATTGCCAGCGACACAGATGACCCCATCCGGACCATTGCAGATTATGGGTACCTTTGACGGGGATGTACACGAGTACTTCGCTGGCACATCTACTGCAGCTGAGCATCGGCCGACCCGTGACGTGGATGGCGGTCGTAGGTTGAGTTATACATCGTCCCCTGCATTTGATGCGGTATGTTTGTATTACTTTTGTTTTTCAATTCTACATTATTTTACTTTCGATGCAATAAATTCATTACATCTGTTTTTATGCAGTCTTCATCTCAGACCATGTTTGACCATACTACATGCGATGATGAGCTGACCATCGATGAATATACGCAGGACCTCGACGAGACCATTGTGAGAGAAATAATTTGTTAACCATAATAATTTAAATACCTCTCATATTTTATCTAACATTACTTATTTTTTATAGGTTGGTGTCGGCCCAACGGCCTATTCCTCCGACCCTGCAAGTTGTGCTGTAGATGCCGCTGCACATCCTCCCATAAAAAGGCGGCTTGACGATGATGATCCAGATAGTGTGCCAGACCGACAGGGGATGCGGCTTAGGCCAACAGCAAATTTGAGGCACAAAGCATGCGGCACTCATTGATTTCATTATGTATATACACTTGTGTAAATAATATTTATTCTGAATAAATAAATATTTTTTGATTTCATTAATGTATACATACAAACATAGCATTAATAGTAGAAACAACACTTCCAATTCAAATATAACTAAAGCAATAAATAGAACAATGAGCCAAATATCTATAAACAACACTTCCAATTCAAACATAACTAAAGCAATAAATAGAACAACGAGCCAAATATCTATATATAAAATAGAACACAAACATAACATTCCAATAAAACTTACAACATAATATTCCCATAAAACTTAAAATTGTTCAATACAAACACAAACATACTATTACAGTTAAAATGAAATGACACTTAAACGAGACTAAAATCAAGTAGACGTTCTAGCCACTTAAATTGTTTCGTCTACGAGCTTCCATTTATTCTGCGTTCTAGCCACTTAAATTGTTCTAGCAGTCGTTCTTGTTCGTCTTCTAACTCTTTTACTCTCGCCTTAAGCTCCGCAATTTCCTGTTTATTTTTTTGGTTTTCTCCCATAGCTGATGCCAATTTCCATTCTGCTCTTAGTTTTTTATTTTTTTCTTCCCTCACCTCGTCCCTGAGTTGTATCCTTCTTATATTGCTATTGTAGTTGCTTTCTGCTTGCGCTAACCACATATTATGCAGATTAAGCATTCGTTCTCTGTAGTTTGCTTGGAGACACTGTTCCTCAGCCCATTCATTGAACTCACACATTGGCTCATTCGGATTTTTGTAGCAATCCATCCGGTTCATGCACATCCAGTAGTGGCGTCCAACATCATCACCTTCCCAACATGTTTGTTGCACACATTTTTTTCCACAATAACACACTGGTGTTCCATATTGAGCCATTTAAAATATTGCACAGTAACACACTTTGAAAATATGAAACGTTCGCAAGAAATATTTGCGCTATGTAAGATTTTAAGCACATGTAATGACGGTAATGAGCCCCGTATTTATAGGCAACATAAACATAAATCGTTATATAATACTACGATTTGCATTTCGTAGTATTAAACTACGAATTACAAAAAAATGCAGCTTTTTCGTAAGAAGTGACAACTTTTGGTAAAGTACGAATTACAAAAAAATGCAGCTTTTTCGTAAGAAGTGACAACTTTACATTTCGTAGTATTGAACTACGAATTACATTTCGTAGTATTGAACTACGAATTACATTTCGTAGTATTGAACTACGAATTACATTTCGTAGTATTGAACTACGAATTACTAGGACACTAAAAATCACATAATTTTAAGGTTTTTTCAAATAAAAGGACAAATTTATATTTGTAGTATTGATCTACGAATTACATGGACGAAATGACATAGATATGACTATTCACATGCTGTTCATAACTTCACTTTTCGTATTATTATACACTATTTAAAAGTGCACAACATCACATTAAGAAAATTACAACAACATACGTAATTTGAAGAATAATTTTATTTCAAATGCACAAAAGGTACTACATACATATATTACAACTAATAATACAAAAATAAGGAACTAATGTTATGGTTGATAGTTGGGTACATTGGACGAACTTGCACTTGAAGGACATTTACGGCGGTCATGTCCAGTTTGGGAGCATATGCTACATTTACGTGCATAAACAGACTCACCAACATCCATTTTTGGTTTGGTATACGTGTTCTCTTTTGTACTCTCAACTTGCGCAAGTACTCCTTGTTACATACCAACTTAAAAGGTTCCGTCGGCCAATAATGCTCAGCACCTAAAGGATGCAACTTCCCACTATACGTGTCTACGTATGCTGCAACACTGTAGTGCCTATCAATGTAGTTTGTTGCCCCATAGCCAACTTGTTGAAAGCACTTCAATGCATGTGGGCACGGCATGTGGTAGATGGTCCATTTCCCACACGAACATAACCTTCTACTTTCATTCACCGTGTGTACATTATTCCCACGGTGTGCACGATTACCTGTCTTAACTTCGAAAACACCTTGTTCATTGTCGTACTGAAGATAAGAATGCCACTGTGCTCGCTTCCTGTACTTTTCGAATCTTTCCATGGGTTTTGGCATAAATTCAACACCTCTATCCAACAATGACGATGCAGCTGCATGCCTTTCAACAAATCTGTCTGCACTCTGTTTGAAAGTCATGCGGACCATGGCAGTGACAGGCAGTCCACGGGCAGATTTCAACAAGCCATTAAATGACTCCGACACATTCGTGGTGAGGGCTCCCCATCGTATGCCACCATCAGCACGCAATGTCCACATTTGAGTGTCATGTTGCATCAACCAACTATAGGCTCGTGGTTCCAACTGCCGGATTGCTTCCATGCACCTATTGAATTTACATAGCTGGTGCTCAGTTGCAACCATCCACATTAAGTCATGCAACGCCTTGTCAGGAAATCTCTTTTGAAAATTGGCCTTTAGGTGCCTCACACAGTAACGGTGGTATGCATGCGGTGCTTGCCATTCAGCCAAGTGACGTACAGAACTTAAAATACCACCATACCGATCAGAAATTAGACAAATACCTGAACGCTGTTTCACAACGTGTTGCTTCAAGTGGTTCAAGAATCGCGTCCACGTCTCTTCACTTTCGTTCGCACAAATGGCAAAAGCAAGTGGAAATATTTGGCCATTGGCATCTATAGCAACTGCAATCAAAAGCTTAATATCATACTTTCCATAGACATGAGTACCGTCTATGGAAATTACAGGACGACAATGCACAAAACCATCTATTGCTGGTTTAAATGACCAAAATAGATAGTTGAATATAAATTCCGGCCTGCCAGGACTTCGCTCGCGCCTCCATTCAACAATAGTACCGGGGTTAAATTGTTGCAGTGCAGCCATGTACCTGGGAAGATTTGAAAAGGACTTATCCCAGTCGCCATAAATTAGTTCAAAGGCACGTTTGCGACCGAGATATGCCTTTCTTTTACTTATAGTACAACCATACTCTTTGTTGACAACTGTAATACACTCTTTAATCTTAAATCTAATAGACACTTCCAAAAATGGAACCAAGACAAGAGAAATCAAGTCAACATCCAGGTTGAAGTGGTTCTCATTGAATGTGTCCATTTCACATCTATGATCGCTAATAAATTTACCAACTTTCCACAAACCTGATTTTTTCTTTGTAGCACGAAGCATCCAGTGACAGCCCAAGAACCACCTACGGTATATAGCCTTGTATTTATTCGTAGTTGACTCACTTACCATCATCTCACGACACTCCCTTATACTATAGATTTTTACAGCCCTAACTAGGCGCGCTTTGTCAGGGAAATACATGCCTTTTGTAACAACACCTGGTCTACATTCATCCCACATCTTCGATCGTAATTCATCATAATCCCTTGTCACTGCATCAACATTAGGCATGGCAGGCAAATTATCCAGGTATGGAATATTTCTCTCATGAAAAGGCACGTGGGATTCATACACTCTTCGACAGACCGGGGGAGGAGGAGGAACATGCTCCCTAGTCAAATCAGGCTCCACATTCACTTCCTCCTCCTCATCGTCATCCTCCACATCATCACCCTCCTCACGGAAGGGTGTCTCATCACCAGACTCATCCGCATTGTTATCGTAATCACTATCATCCTCCTGACTCTGCGCATCTGCTAAGTCACGAGTAAAAACATCGTGTACGGGCAACTTTGTTAGTCCAGGAGCTTCTAGAAGCTCGTTTTCACTGCATATAACCAACAAAAATTTAAGTATCCTAATAGTATTTTCTTGAAATTTAAATGTACATATCACTACATCACTATACTTACAACTCGTATTGTCTTGAAGTCTCATGCTGGCTTTCTTGAGGTTGCTGATAACTACCAGAGGGACCACCGTGCTCCAATACTGCAGATTTTTGCAAATTCCAACTAGGGACGTGGTCATAATTTGTCAAATTCAATTCCGGACGATACACCCTATGAAAATTACAACTATAAATACAAATCCAAATAAAACATAAAGAAAAAGATTTCACTAAATTTAAGTTTACCGGTCGTCTTCTTCATTATACGAAGTAGTAACATTATTTTCTGGCTCCTCATTCGCCTGTGGTGACAAATTCAAATCAAGAGAACCTCTTCCATCTCCAACTTGTCTGCCTAATGCTCCTCCAAAATAACCATCCGATGAATGTGGGTTATCACTTATACGCACTCCCTCATTACTACTAAGGTCTTCAACCTTGACATACATTTCTAATAATTTTATTACAATGTATTCTCTATATTCGTCCGGAACCCGCAAAAATCTCTAAGACTTTCATCATCGTCAATGTTAAACTCCGAATAATAAGCAAACCCATGCGGAGTCACTGAATAAGGAAATCTTCCAGTTACTTTAATGCTAACCGAACGCCTCCGCTCACTCATTTTTTTACGTAACAACGATACCAAAGTATTGTATTGCATATTAAGCGGCAATTTAACATGACACTGTGGAGGAGAGCTATACCTCACCGAGTTATTATCCACAATAACCTCACCCCCCCAATACAATGAAACCCTCATTTTGGCAACTTGAGACATTATAAATAATGGATTGATAAGGAGAAGAGAGAAAAACCGAATTTTGTGTTGATATAGTTTTGACGAAGTTCAGTCGTCTATAAATAAGAAAATTTTGAGAATCAAATTCGCACTACAAAACTACGAATTATGATTTTTAATTAAAAAGTGGGCCCATTTGCAGCCTATTTCGCAGTATTGTACTGCGAAATAGCCTATTTCGCAGTACAATACTGCGAAATAGGCCACCCCAAAAAACACGGCCATTTTTTAAAAAAAAAAAATAAAAAATCCTATTTCGCAGTATAAAACTGCGAATTGCACTAACGGCCGTTAGTGCAATTCGCAGTTTTATACTGCGAAATAGGTAATTGTGTTTTTTTTTTTTTTTTGGTTTATTTTGGTATTTTTTGTTGTTTTGAACATTATTTCAGTTCCGGACCCAAAAATCTTCACCTTTTTGTCCTCTTTTTAGTTTCTACACTTTTTCGCCACATCTCATAACCCCCAGTTACACTTTTTCTGTCTTCTTAGTAACAAACAAACCCACAAATGAAAATCACTCTACAACCACAAATTTAGTTTCTCAAAAATACAATAAAAATTTTCCTTATCTTAACCTTAACTTAATTGGTTCATTAATATCCTTTTATTAGCCGGATCAATGAATATGCAAGACTCATCAGTATATTCAGAGATCAATCCTCAATTTCCAGAACAAGAAATCTTGAAATGTCCAAGATGTGATTCAATTAACACAAAATTCTGTTACTATAACAATTACAACCTTTCTCAGCCACGCCATTTTTGTAAGAACTGTAAAAGGTATTGGACTAAAGGAGGTACCTTAAGAAACATACCTGTTGGTGGCGCTTCTCGCAAAAACAGTAAACGTTCTTCTTCTTCTTCAAGTAGTAAACGCTCCTCAACGACGTCGTCTTCAGCAGCACATCCAAAAACAGAGGCTTTTGCTCTACCTGTTGTTGCAGCTTTTGATCAGAATAGTTCAATTCACGGGCCTTTCAGCTCGCTATTGACATCAAACGGACCGGAAATTGGGAATTTGTTTGAAGCTTTGAAACCTAATGTGTCCGATTCGGGCCTTGTTTCGGGCTCAGATGCAGCAGCTCAAAGTGAGAATAACAATACAGATGTATATTTGTGTCCTGTTCAGAATGGTGAAGAATCTAACAGTTGGAATGATAGTAATGGTTGGACTGATCTTGCTATTTACAGTGCTCCAGGTTCAAGCTTTCAGTAATTAGAAATGCCTAAAGATGATTAGAACTTGTAGCGCTACTCGTAATTAAGAAAAGGCATTGATATTTTTCTTAGCATCAACAATTATGCCTCAATCACGAATTAGTTGAGATAAGCATATGTTATACGTATTTGCTTAGTGTTTATTAATTTTAAAACTTTTTCTGTTGCATATTTTTGGGAGTTTGTTGCTGATTGCATATTAGGTGTACGGTCGGGTATTTATGTAACAATATCCTTATATAATACTTAACATTTTACAATAACATCCAAATATATTTAAAACAAACTAAGTTGTTATCGAGAGATTTAACCGTAGTTTATATTTTACCTCTAAAAATTAGGTGTTAGGCCATAACATTAGCTGCTTTGTTTCTGTAATGCTTAATACTTACATAATTGTGTGTGATTTGAGACTTTCGTGTATGTTTTGTTGCGACTTAAATGATAAAGTTGTCTCCGTGTGGCTTATAAGTTACAGGTTCGAACCGTAAAATCATTTAGTAATGTTTAGGTTGCCTACATTATACTCTATTGGGAAGCAACCTTTCCTCCTAGCCCCGAATAAGTCGTGAACCGCCCTTATATATTTTCTCCTTTTCATTTCTGATGGAATTCCATTCATGACTTTCTTTTCATCTTGAAAGATAGTCTTTGATGCAAATGCACATTAGGTGCAGCTCGTACGTAATGGCAGTAAATGATGTTACATGACTACGTGCTGGAGTAAAACAAATAAAAAAAAAGAGTCCGCTCCGCCTCCACAAGTTATATTGCTTTCAATCAAGGTTTGGAAAATTTTTGCATCCAAGCAGAGATGTAGACAACCTATCCTAATGTAACTGTTTGCTTTCACGGTTCAAAGCCGTGACAACTTTATCGTTACTTCAAAACTCCTCGCAGAGGCGGACCTACATGTATGGTAGAGGGGTCACGGGATCCCGTAAAGATCGGGAAAAATTCTTTATATATGTATTATGTGTATATATACCTTGGGAAATGGCTTCATATTTAATTGGGCACCCTAAAGCACAAAAGCCTCCCGAGGGCACTGGTTAGATGTGCTACTTGCTTTTGCTTCCGTGCGGGATGTCCTAGGTTCGAATCCGGACAACTTTATCATTACTCCTAGGTTTAAATTTTTCCCGTAAAGATCGGAAAAAATTCTTTATATATATATGTATTATATGTATATATACCTTGGGAAATGACTTTATAATTAATTGGGCACCCTGAAGCACAAAAGCCTCCTGGGGGCACTGGTCAGACGTGATACTTGCCTTTGCTTCCGTGCGGGATGTCTTAGGTTTGAATTCGAACAACTTTATCGTTACTCGGACCTACGTGTATGGTACAGGGGTCACGAGACCTTGTAAATATCAGGCAAAAAATTCTTTATATATATGTATTATATGTATATATACCTTGAGAAATGACTTTATATTTAATTGGGCACCCTGAAGCAAAAAAGCCTCCTGGGGGCATTGGCCAGACATGCTACTTGCCTTTGCTTCCGGGCGGGATGTCCTAGGTTCGAATCCAGACAATTTTATCGTTATTCCAAGGCTCTCCTTCGCAGAGGCGGACCTACGTGTATGGTAGAGGGATCAAGACACCCATATACATCGAGAAAAATTCTTTATATATATGTATTATATGTATATATACCTTGAGAAATGACTTTATATTTAATTGGGCACCTTGAAGCACAAAAGCCTCCTTGGGGCATTGGTCAGATGTGCTACTTGTGTTTGCTTTTGTGTGGGATGTCTTAGGTTCGAATCCGAATTCCTCACCTTCCTTAAATGATTTAGCCTAGACTTTTCATTTATTTATATCTTCATCTTTTAGCTTAGGATTCAAACCTCACCCTCCCCCTCCAAACCTCCTTTTTTTTTTAAATTATTTTTTCAAATATTTTTGTTTTGATTAAACCCAAACCTTAAAAGCTTTAAATCACTTCTCCCTTCCCTTTTCTCGTACTCCAACCCAACTTTACCTCCTAACTTACTTATATATCTCAGTTATCATCGAAAGTATGTCGGCATTAGGCGGAGACCCAACAACTATTGATAAAGCTCTCAACTAATAGTGCCCCGTCATCTTCAAATCTTGGGTTGGCTTCTGCTCCTTCGTATTGGATAATTGTCTAATAATAGTATATGCTGCTCGCGCAATACCAGATCTGTATATGTAGAACGATAAGTTACATTTTTTCGGACAACCAATTCCTTTTCGGTGAGCAGGTCCATAAAAATGGAATAAAAATTAAACATGAAATCTCTTAATTTCAGTGCCTTCACCTTAACTTGGTAACCTCTTCAAATATTCATCAATCTCAAGAGCAGTTGAAGACAAAAGAGATCCCAAATTCAATGACTGTTTTAATTTCTTCCTTGTTTTTGCTTGTTGTTTGTGTTAAAAATACATATACGAGACGATGGGGATAGTTTACGGGAAAGGACATTACAACAACAACAACAACTACCCAGTATAATCTCACAAGGTGGGGTCTGGGGAGGGTAATATGTAGACAAGTCTTACCCCTACCCGAAAGGGTAGAGAGGCTGTTTTCAATCGACCATCGGCTTAGAGAAGGGAAGGGAAAGCAACAACAAAAACAAAAACAAAAGAGCATTAGTAATTCCGGCAGAAAATCGCATAAATAGTTATCTAAACATAAGAATTATACATAAAATGGCATGCAATAATATCAAACAGTAGCTACCATAAATAACTAACATAAGGGGGACACAATCCAATGCACGAATCATCTATGATTCGCCCTGACAAGCCTCACCCAACCCCGGGAAAGGAGTACCAAAAATCCTAGGAGCCCCTATCCTACAACCCTGATACTAGACCTCCAGACTTTTCTATCAAGGGTCATGTCCTCGGAAATATGCATCCTAGCCATGTCATGCCTAATCACCTCTCCCCAATACCTCTTAGGCCTCCCTCTGCCTCTCCTCACGCCGACCACCGCCAGTCGCTCACAACTTCTCACCGGGGCATCAAGACTTCTCCTCCGCACATGCCCGAACCACCTGAGCCTCGCTTCACACATCTTCTCATCCATCGGGGCCACCCCCACCTTCTCTCGAATTACTTCATTCTTAATCTTATCTAACCTGGTGAGTCCACACATCCACCTGAGCATCCTCATCTCCGCAACCTTCATTCTCTGAACATGAGAGTTCTTCACCGGCCAGCACTCCGCCCCATACAACATGGCAGGTCTAACCACGGCTCTATAAAATTTTCCCTTGAGTTTCAGTGGCACTTTCTTGTCACACAGGACTCCCGATGCAAGCCTCCACTTCGACCATCCCGCTCCTATACGATGAGTGACATCCCCGTCAATCTCTCCGTCCCCCTGAATCACCGACCCAAGATATCTGAAATTGTCCCTCTTAGCGATGACCTGAGCTCCAATCATTACGTCCGTGCCTACTTCGCTCGGCTCGGCGCTAAACTTGCATTCCAGGTATTCAGTCTTAGATCTACTTATTTTGAAATCCTTAGACTCGAGAGTCTGTCTCCATACTTCTAGCCTCTCATTCACACCGACCCTCGTCTCGTCTATCAATACTATGTCATCAGCAAATAGCATGCACCAAGGCACATCCCCCTAAATATGTCGGGTTATAGCATCCATCACCAAGGCAAACAAGAGAGGGCTAAGCGTCGATCCTTGATGGAGCCCCATATCCACCGGGAAATGGTCTGAGTCACCGCCCACCGTCTTAACCCTAGTCTTAGCTCCATCATACATGTCCTTGATTACTCTGATGTAGGCTTCTGGCACGCTCTTCGCCTCCAGGCACCTCCATAGCACTTCCCTGGGACCTTGTCATACGCCTTCTCCAAGTCGATAAACACCATGTGCAAGTCCTTTTTCTTATCCCTGAACTGTTCCACCAATCTCCTGACAAGATGCATAGCTTCTGTAGTGGAGCGACCCGGCATGAAACCAAACTGGTTCACCGATATAGATGTCATCTCCCTCACCATCGCCTCGATCACCCGCTCCCATACCTTCATGGTGTGACTTATTAATTTGATACCCCTATAGTTGTTGCAACACTTGATATCCCCTTTGTTTTTGTACAAGGGCACCACCGTACTCCACCTCTACTCCTCCAGCATCCTTTTAGTCCTATAGATCGCATTGAATAACCTGGAGAGCCACTCCACTCCTGACCTACCCATGCATTTCCAGAACTCCACCGGGATCTCGTCAGGCCCGGTCGCTCGGCCCCTACTCATCCTTCGCAAAGCCCCTATGACCTCCTCCACCCTAATGCGCCTGCAGTACCCGAGGTCTCTATGGTGCTCTGAATGCCCCAGCTCCCCAAGCTCTATTTTTCGATCCCCCTCCTCGTTAAGTAGATCTCGAAAGTACGCCTGCCACCTCTGCTTGACCTGAGACTCACCCATCAGAACTCTACCATCCTCGTCCTTGATGCACCGTACTTGGTCTAGATCTCGCGCCTTCCTCTCCCTTACTTTAGCTAACTGGAATAACTTCTTGTCCCCGCCTCTCTCCCCTAATTCCTCATATATGCGATCAAACGCCGTGTTTTTAGCTTCCGTAACCGCCAGCTTTGCTTCCTTCCTCGCCACCTTGTAGGTCTCCCCGTTCACTCTCCTTTCATCCTCGTTAGTGCTCCCTGCCAACTTAGCAAACACCGCCTTCTTTACCTCCACTTTTTCTTGGACTACATCGTTCCACCACCAGTCACCCTGATGTCTGCCTGAATAGCCCTTGGCTACCCCGAGCACATCACGTGCTACCTCCCTAACCAAGTTCGCCGTCTCCAACCACATTGCGTCCGCTTCCCCAGAACTTTTCCAAGCTCCACCATCAACTAACCTCCTCTCAAACTCCTGGGATTTCTCCTTAGTCAGAGCACTCCATCTAATTTGCGATCGTCCCCGAGCACTCCTCCTCTTCCTTTTCACCCAGAGGCCGACATCCATCACTAGGAGTCTATGAAGAGTCGAAAGGGACTCCCCCGGAATAACCTTGCAGTCCTTGCATAAGCCTCTATCGCTCCTTCCGAGAAGGAGGTAATCAATCTGGGTCCTCACCGCCGAACTTTTGAAGGTGACCAAATGCTCTTCCCTCTTCTGAAATGTCGAGTTCGTAATTAGGAGCTCAGAAGCCCAGCGAAGTCAAGCAGTGACGTGCCTCCGCTGTTCCTAACCCCAAAGCCAAAGCCACCGTGAACCTCACCATAACCACCAGCATCAGCCCCAATGTGACCATTAACGTCCCCTCCAATAACTAACTTCTCAGATTGGGGAATACTACTCATCAAATCGTCCAAGCCCTCCCAAAAGCGCCTCTTAACCTCCTCATCCAAGCCCGCCTGCGGCGCGTAAGCGCTGATGACGTTGAGGATGCAACCCCCAATAACCAACTTAATAGACATTAACCTATCATTCACTCGCCTAACCTCAACCACGGACTCCCTTAGATCCCTATCCACCATGATGCCCACACCATTCTTACCTCTCACGGCCCCAGAATACCACAACTTAAACCCGTCTGCATTTCTCGCCTTCGACCCTTTCCACCTAGTCACTTGGACACAGGCTATGTTGACCCTCCTGTTCTGAAGAACCTTCGCCAACTCAATAGACTTTCCCGTCAGGGTGCCTATGTTCCACGACCCGATCCTTAATCTAAGAGCGTCCGCTACCCTCTTCCCACCCTTGCATCCCGCCATACCCACAGAACCACTCCCAGCCCCCCTGCTCACCCCTGCCAACACCCCCGCCCCTCGAGGACATGACCTTATACTACCATACGTGGCCACTATCCCTCCAACCGATTACGGAGGACATTTACGCATACGTACTATAGCGGAATACGCAAAATAATGCAAGTTAGGAATTGACAAAGTAAACCACACACAGGATATTTAGCTAGAAACGTAAAAAGGTGTACAGAGTGAATACGAGGCCGGGAGGTACCAACTCCCAATGGAAAAACCTGGAAGTACGCTTTGATTCGCCCGATCTCAACTACCGCTAGCTCTTGCATGTTTCGTCCGGTGATGCTTTGCTCTTCACGCCGAAAACTCGCCTAGTCCGCCGTGTCTAGTACCTGAAAATCACACACACAACAAATCCCCCAAAAAAGCTGGGGGGAGGGGGGCTGCTGGGGGTCGCCGAAGAAAGGGGGTCACCGGGGTTATGGGTGGCAGGGGGCGGGTAGGGGGTGAGGGCTGGGGTGGTGAAGAAAGGAGAGAGAGACAGAGGAGAGAGGGACTTACTAGGGGGTCGCCGGTGAAGGGTCGCCGGAGGGGGGTCGCCGGGAAGGGGGGGGTCGCCGGAGGGGGTCGCCGGAGGAGGGGGGAGGAGGGTTGGGAGAAGTTGCCGTTGGGGGAGCTGGGAGAGAGGGAGAGCATGCTGAGGAGAGAGAAACTGTTGTAGAAGAAGTAATCAACTACTATACTTAATTCAAATTGCATATCTTGTTATGAATAGAATTCTATTTAGAGTGAATGTCTATCTTGTGGAGAGTTTTACTTTGTGACTAAGTCATATTTCTCCTATAAATAGAGTGGTCTTACCCCATTGTAAATCATCCCAAAATTCAATAAGAATTTCATCTCTCTCTTTCTCTATAATATTGTTCTTCTTCTTTTATTATTTTATAACACGTTATCAGCATGAGACTCTAACCAATTGAGTAGAAACTTTGGGATTGAGCATAATGATTGTCAATTGTTTCATGAACTTCCTTCATGATTAAAATTCCGGATTTAAGGTAAGTATTTTACTTTTCTCTTTCAAATTCTTGAAATTCTATAATTTGATTTTATATACAGGCAAAGACAACAAAGTTTGATTATAACTCTAATGGAGTTTTTAAGAAATTACACCCACATGAAGTGGTAAAATTTCTATGTCTTGCCATGATCAAAGTCATGTATGATCATGCGCACAAGAACTGAAAACCCGTCCCATTGAATTTTCTCCATTTCCATTCCCTTAGGAGAATGTGATAGCAATATATGATAAGTCTAAAAGAAGACAAAACTATTACCGTGAAGGTATCAATGGATGTGGACGTGGCAATAGACGAAATTATAATCGTCATCATTTGTGGTAATGAGAACAATAAGGATTCTCAAAATAATCTCACACGTTGTGAAAATATTTGTCATCGATTTGACATGAGATTTTATAAAGCACATACAGATGACTATGGTCCATTCATGATGTGAATGAGAAAATATCTGATTTATGAATATATATTCGTTTTTGGAAGAATATAAATGTGCTAGTGGTAGTGAATATACCACACTCACCTCTGAAAGGAGGTTTGAGATAATATAACAAAATAATATCATTATTATGGCATGAATTGCCATTGTTCACATACCTATTGTACACCAAAATATTTTGGCAATGTGATTATTAAAGGACAACAATAATGCAAGAAACATATCTTGCATATAATTTTGACCGTACACATAATGATATAAGTTTCTCTTTAAAAGAGATATTCACTACATGGATGATGATGAATCTGTGGTAGTGCAAAATTAATTAAGAGCTCCGGAAGAGCCAATTATTACTATTTTGGAGAAACATAATTAATTACCAATAAGGTATTGTGTTGTAGTAAGTCTCAAAGAAACTTATTCAGTTTCCAAAGTATTCGCGAAAGCGGTTGATTATATTGAGACTATAAATAAAGGAAAGATTTAATATCTTCTATTACTACAACTTGTAGCGGGATAAGTAAAAAGCTACCCGCTTTATTTTCCAATTTGTACTACATAAATAAAAGAATACCACAATGAAGTGGATATGTTATTGATATAAAGCCCATATCATAATAAACTTGGAGTTTATTCATAATTGCACACATCATGGTGTAAATCTGAAATTTATCAATATTGATAATTTATCCAGTTGCCATAATTGGTTTTGCCATATCAATTTAAGCATAATGTGCAAAAATGAAAGAGAATTCACATGGGTAAATATTAAAGAACTAGAAAGTTCTTTACGAATTCTATTACATTTTTGTTCTCTTTAACTAATTGACCAACTGAAATTGGGATTGAATCCCATGAATGCTGGAAATATCAAAGGTGAATATGGGCCCATTCACCTGCCATGTATACCATATAATATGCATCTATGAGATGGTTACATGTGCAATTATTATTAACCTGCAACCTGACCGGTGTGTGCGAGGTAACTTGCTCATTAATTTAATTCGAGCATAATTTCCAGATTTCCTATTCAAGAAGTTCATCTTGATAAGTTGGTTTACATCACAGCTGGTTTAGCAAAATGATTTATTCAATGCCTTCACTTAATAGTTAAACTATTGCTTATGAGAACAAAGTTTATCTATATCAGTTTGATATAGGTTATATACGAAAGTATATTATTTTCTCCCCTCACAAGTGGTTCAGGGTCAGGAACCAAATAATTCCATCTTATTACTATTGATGTGTGGTGTATATTTTGATTAACACCATAACACACAAAGATGGGTTCTCAAAGTTGAGGAAACAAGTTAGTTTTTCTAACATGAGGGGGAGACAAGATACAACGATTGAGAAAACGTTACATGGAATGAATTATCATTTATACATCTAGATCCTCGAATAAAATAATATGAACTTGAAGTTCATAAAAGGATAATTCATGTGCAATTTATTGCAAAGCATGCCAGACGCATTTGCTGACCTAAATAAAGTAACTATATTCTCATTGCAAATGCTCATATTAAGTCCTAGACGGACAAAGTCTATGGTTAACTTAAAGCGTATAGACAATTCGGTTTCAAATAAACTTCTTGATAAAGAAGGTGAGCAAATGATCAAATGATCATAATAAAGGAGGCAAGTGATCTAGAAGATCACATGACATAACACTTCATAATATCTCATGAGAGATTCATGTACCTGAATATATGAATGCAGAGATCTCTATGTTATGTCGTTATGAAAATATATTAAAACTGATATAAAATCTTTGTCGACGTCAACCTTCAAGAAGCTAGTGCACAAGATTGGGATGCAAAGGCTTAAGGATGTGAACTGGTGCTCTCATCAGGGGGAATTAATGCGCGTTGTACTCTTTTTCCCTTACAAGGTTTTGTCCCACTGGGTTTTCCTTGCGAGGTTTTTAACGAGGCAACCAAACGGCGTATTGTTAGATATGTGTACTCTTTTTCCTTTTCTATAATTTTTTTCCCATTGGGTTTTCTTTTATTTAAGGTTTTAACGAGGCACATTATTACTGAATAGACATTCAAGAGGGGAGTGTTATGAATAGAATTCTATTTAGAGTGAATGTCTATCTTGTGGAGAGTTTTACTTTGTGACTAAGTCATATTTCTCCTATAAATAGAGGGGTCTTACCACATTGTAATTCATCCCAAAATTCAATAAGAATTTCATCTCTCTCTTTCTCTATAATATTGTTCATCTTCTTTTATTATTTTATAACATATCTATTTTATTCAATTTGATTCTTGTTTGTCCCTCCGTTCCAATTTATGTGAGCTTATTTGGCTGGACATGGAGTTTAAGAAAAAAGAGAAGATTTTTAAATTTATGATGCAAAATAAAAAAATAAAAAATAAAAAAAAAAATATATATATATATATATATATATCATTGTATAATGATAAATTATTTTCAAATAGGAAAATAAGTTATTCTTTTTAATAAGAACTAAAAAAAATAGGTTTATATAAATTAAAATGGACAGAGAATTAAATAGTTCGAAACTTAGATGCAATGCAAGGCTGGACAGGACCTCAACTTTTGGCTTATTGGTGTATTCTTATCTTATCTTTTTTGTCTCCCCTTTTTGGTCGGTTTCGAGCGTATGCATTACTTCTAAATTCATTTATTTTAGGGAAAATACCTTAGTACCCTCTTAAACTATGTGAGAATTATTACTTTCCTCCCTAAATTATCTCTAGTTCGAATTACCCCCCTCAACTTGGCCTTTTGAGAATAATTACCCCCTAAATGCTTATGTGGCAAAAAGTGTGGGTACACTCACTTGCCATGTAGATTTTTCTGTCCATGTGGCATTTTCGTGAAAAATAAAAAAGAATTTTATCTTTTTAAGAATATTATTTTTTAAATAATCTTTTTCGAATACAATTTATAATAAAATTTGGATAGAACGACATTAGTTAGGCTAAATATTTTTATTTGTTCAAAAATAATAAAATTTTAGTTAATCTTTTTTTGAATTTGACCTGAAAATAAAGATTTATACAATTAAAATAAATAATCAATGCATCTAAAAATTTATAAAATATAGTTTGAAATTAATTATTTTGGCTATAATTTTTTATATATCTCTAAATTACAGTTCTCCAATTTTTTTTTACGGATTTTACCTAAAAAAAAAGTAAAAATACACAGTTGAAATAAATAGTCATTGCATCGCAAAAGAATAAATAAAAATAGTATACAATTACAAGAAATTACAAGTGCAATTGTACACTCTTTTTATTTCTTCTTTGATTCAATGATTATTTATTTCAACTATGTATTTTTTATAACTTTTTAGATGTCTTGACTATTTATTTCAATTGTATAAATTTTTATTTTCAAGTAATATTCAAAAAAAGATTAACTAAAATTTTATTATTTTTGTACAAATAAAAATATTTAGCATAACTAATGTCGTCTGTCCAACTTTTATTATAAATTGTATTTAAAAACATTATCTAAAAAATAATATTCTTAAAAAGAAAAAAAATTCACGAAAATGCCACATGGAAAGAAAAATCCACATGGCAGGTGAGTGTACCCACACTTTTTGCCACATAAGCATTTAGGGGGGTAATTATTCTCAAAATGTCAAGTTGAGGGGGGTAATTCAAACCAGAGATAGTTTAGGGAGGAAAGTAATAATTCTCACATAGTTTAGGGGGGTACTAAGGTATTTTCCCTTTATTTTATATATATATTTTGGTATGTTTTTATACCTTCTAGTCCATCCTCAAATTCACTTTAAGTGAATTTTTTTATTCTTTTCACACATATTAAAGAACTAGTTTTAGTGTATATGCGTATGCCCCATCAAACAATTAAAATATATTGTATCTGAAAAATTAAATTAAGTAAAATAACAATTAACGTCAATAGATGCAATTGTATTATTTTAAAAAAATCAACAACAACAAAAACAAAATCCAGTATAATCCTACGAGTATGAGCTAGGAAAGATAATGTGTACGCAGACATTACTCTACCTTAAGGATAAAAATATTATTTTCAATATACCCTCGGCTCAGAAAAATAAAAGAAAAGTAGTATTATTATTTTATTTTTTTAAAAGGAGTAAAATAAGAGTATCATTTATTCTTTCCAACAAATTTGGTGTCCAGATATGACAAGAACTCATTCCCTTTATTCCTTTTAAAATCAATACTCATACTTTAGCTCGATATTATTATTTTTAGTGTTTTACCTGGAGAATACATTGCATGATAATTATTTTGGTGTTGTTAAAAATATGTAATAGAAAATAAAATTACATAGATAGAGAAAAAGAGATCGCCTAAAACTTTAATATTATGTCAAACTAATAAAAAAATCATGAGAGACCAGTCCTAGTGAATCTTGTAGGAACAAACTTTAGTCGTTGAAGGGTGTAGTAAAAATCTCGTATGTGAAATTAATCCTCTCAACTTTAGCTATAACGATATTCTAAATCAAAGAAAAACATATAAAGAGAAAAAAATAGTAGATTATAAATTTTCTTATATGCCGTCTTAATTAAAGAACAACAATACGTGTATACTACAAATAATGAACCTAAAAAATTACAAAAGAAAAAACTATAAAACTATCAAATTATATTGTACAGTTATCTATTTACACTTTTATTGTCTTTTGTATTAAACTCGTGATAAGAAAGTTAGTTCTTGGAAGATATTGGAAGTTTGATGAGTTTTTACACTTATAATACAATCTATTCATCTACAAGAATTTTATCTGTTAATTATCCTTCAAAACGGAGGATGTATAATAGTTTCATGAGGCTAATTACATTGACCAGACAACGGCACTAATGAAGAAAACATATGGGGTATGGAAGACTGTATTTCGTTCAGCTATTATGCTCCTACTTCGTTTTTCCATTCCTTGTGTTATTTTTTCAAACAAGGAAGGGTTCAGGATTACACAAAAGTGGTATTTAGTTGATATTAAAGTAATAAATATTAAAAAAATAACTAAATTATAACTTCATAAAATGTAAAATATTTTCTTAGATGATAATAAAGACGAACAACATTTAACGAAGGATCTTCCTGCTTTTGAACTTCGTGGAACGGGACGATAGCTTATTTACGGTACACCAAAGACTTTTTACTTAGCTCTGTATATAAAATTATCAAAAAAGAAATTAAAAGTAAGTTCCAACTATCATAACAATGAATATTTCTCAAGTCAATCAAATCAGTGAAAAAAATAGAAATTGACAGCAAAATCAAAAGCAACCTGTAGTTTAGTCTTTTAGATTAATTCCTAGTTGCCCATATACAATGGACCAATGCGCGAAAACAGATTCATTGATCATAGCTCCTTGATTGCTCTTTCTCTCTTGAATCATAGAACTTTCTTTACTCCTTGTATCCGTAAGGCTTATACTGCTTGAAATCTTTCTTACAAAATCTAGAAAATAGCTAATAGAAATTTGGTCATAACAAGTAACTATCAAATCTACTTCAGTTCTGAATTCCTTGTTCATCCACCAAAAAGGCTAATGATCCTTGAAAAAAATCTAGTGAGTATGAAACAGATAGGTTATTCTTACATGCATCTTTCAATGACATCGACTTTCACATATTAATATCCAGAGTCAAAATAATTGAATTAGTTACTGTAAGAAGTACAAGAGACATATATATATTTATTGGATGCTTGTCGAAATTTTTTGATAATCTAATCCTCCTTAACAATAGATTTATCTTACAACTTTTATGAATGTTAAAAGAAATTGGAGTGATTCTTTAATTCTGATGCATGAAGAATAAAATCACAAGTTTATCATCTTTCTGGATGAAAACATCTTTCCGGCTTCCGCATATGTGGGTGAAAAAAAAAATTAAACTGAAAATATGCTAGAAGTTATGGGAGGCACAAGAATGAATATTTCTCCATAAAGAATATTTAGTAAGAGACGTGTTCATATTTCTTCCCTTTAATGCAACAACTTACATTGGATCATTTCTAGTCAAATAAGGTAGTTAAATTAATTTTAGAGTTCTAAATATTATGACTTACTATACTATTACAATTCAAATAAGGAAAGATATACGTAGTAAAAGGAATGTAATTGATTTCAAATCTTAAATATTAATAAAATAGATAAATTACAAATTTGGCCAATGTAAAATTAACTTTTAGAGGGTAAAAAGATTGAACGCCATTTCGCTAAGGGCCTACGTGCTTTTAATATAATATAGATTCACATTTTAACATTAATTAATAATAAAATTGACCACATTAACCTTAATTTTCTCATTGGAAATATAACAAATTACTCGTAGTCTCTTTACTCCAAGGACAACTTTGAAAAAAGTAATTAATTTCTTCCTGATATATAAAAAAAGTTAAATATTTTGGACCACAAAAAAAAGACAAAAAATCATTTAAAGTGAACTAGGGGAGTAGTAGCACACAAGAGTAAATAGGTATAACGATGTTCTTCTACTTAGGGGTCGTTTGGTAAGGTGTATAAGAATAATGCTATATATGGTGTATTAGTAATGCAAGGATTAATAATGTATGTGTTAGTGATGTAAGCATGAGTTATGCAAAGATTATTTTTATACATTGTTTGGTGCGGATTATTAAAAACTATAATGCATTGCATAATTTTTGAAAAAATAGTTATTTACAAAAATACCCTATATTCTTTAGTTTTAAGGGATTTTAAGGACAATTTTGTCTTTAGACATACTAATGCATGCATTAATAGCCTTGGTATTACTAATACCATGGTTTTGCTATGCATTAGCTATACACAATATAATACCAAATAGGATGTATAACTAATGCTTGTATTACTTATACATAAGTTTAAAAAGTGTACCAAATAAGGTATTACTAATACACAAAACTAATGCAAGCATTATTTTGTGTAATGCACTCTACCAAACGACCTCTTAGTGATAAAACTGAACCTACCATCCCAATGGTTGAATCAATCTTTCAAATTAACAAAAACATAAACCACGACAAATATTTCCCTTTTTAAAAAACATCTTCTTTTACTCCAAACAGGAAATCAAGAAGCACGTTTGTTGGCCCAAGTAAAGGTGAGTTTTGAAGACTGAGAAATGAACTCACATATAGACCAGGTCGATTCTAGTGAGGCACAAATATGGTGAACTCAAGCATGTGAGATGCACGTAAAAGAGATAAACCTAACTTACCATAAGTGATATCTCCTGATCATGATCGAAAAGGTTGCACATTGGATAAGGAGAATGACTCCTTACATAAAGAGAACACGACTTAAGAGAAAGATTGAGTTAGAGGATGAGATCAATTAGAACTCTTCCACCATGGAAGAGTAGCATCAGAATTCTAGTTAATCTCTAATTAATAACTCCATAAATATCGGTGTTGTTCTCTTTTACAGGTAACACACATAAGCATAAGTTAAACGTGAATTGAGAGAAAAATAGCAAGATAATTTTGCAAATAATTTGTGTAATTCAAGCGTGAAAACCTGAAGATACTTGAGCCAAATGAAAGAACCAGTTCTAAGTGTCTGTCTTTTATTTCTAGTTCAATTGTAGTAGGTGTTTTCATATTGTACCTTTCAACTAATCCAGAAGAAGTTGTATTAGGTACTTAGAGTTTTCAAGTTAGAGTTATCTTGAAGTTATCGCAACAGTTGAGGTTGTGTGCTACAATGAGATTAGAATTAATCCTAGGTTTACAAAAGAGTTTTTGTAAATGTTATTTTTGGCTCAGTGATTTTAGTGGAGAGTTTGGAATAATCCTATTGGAAAATAGGTCGTTATTTTTTTACCTTTTGAGCTAGGTGTTTTCCATGAAATTTTTTTGTTCTTTAATTTCTATACTTATTATTCCACAACAATATCAGTTGGATCACATAGAAGAACCGGGTCCTTCTATAACTAGGTTGAGAGAAAAATTGGGCACCGCAAAAATTACCCCCCTTTTGTGGTAAGGATCTTCTTGTAGTACAAATATATGTTGATGACATAATCTTTGGAACCATGATCCATCAACAAAAATATGCAAAAGAGTTGATTAAGAAGTTTAAAATGGAAGAATCAAAAGAAATAGACACTCTTATTGCAACAGCCACAAAATTGGACATAGATTAACCTGGTTCATCGGTTGATCGGAAGGTGTATAGGAATATGATTGGTTCACTTTTATATCTTACTGATAGCAGACCTGACATTACTTTCAGTGTAGGTCTTTATGCTCGATTTCAAGAAAATCCAAAGAAATTCCACTTGACTACTATCAGAGAATATTGAGATACTTGAAAGGTACTGCTGATCTTTACCTTTGGTATCCAAAAGGTAGTAACTTTAACCTAGTGGGATATGATGATACTGACTATGTAGGTTTCTTTGTTGATAGTAAGCGCACCTTAGGTACGACACACTTTCTTGGTTCATATCTTGTGTCATGGACTACTAAAAAGTAAAATTGAGTGGCCCTATCTACTGTTGAATCTAAGTATATTGTTGCTGCTTCTTGTTGTGCTCAATTGTTGTGGATCAAACAGCAGTTGTGTCACGACCCCAAATCCGGTCGTGATGGCGCCCAGCACATTGCTAAGCCAGCCTGACCAATCAATATCAACAACGGAGCTAGAAGCTCTCTTTAACCCGTTTAAGCATATTAATTTACGAAATAACAGCGATACATATAACGAAAGCAGGGAACCAAGTCCCATAATACATCAACTCCTATAGACCAAGGGTCAAGAGTCATGAGCCTCTACCGAACATGAGTGTATAAAGGTTTACAAGATACCAAATGCGGAAAGAAAAGTCAATACAAAATCAAGACAGTAAGAAGGAATATCGGGTCCTGCGGACTCTGCAGCTACCTCGATTATCCACAAACGTCGCCTCGCACAACTACTCGATCACTGCTGCTGAGAGGTACCCGGATCCGCACACAAGGTGCGGGGAGTAAAATGAGTACTTGCCGGACTCGGTGGTAATAAACAAGGGTAAGACAGCGCAGATAAGAAATCCGCAATAAAGCACTATGTAAAGCTGTAATCGAATACCCTGTCACAGAATCAATATTCAACTGTACCTGTACCAATAAGTACCAGCAAAACAGTATAACAGCTAGCAGATGTAGCTAAATGCAATGTAATGCATGATATGACCGCTACGGCGCGTAGCCCGATCCAATTTGGGTACCCGTGCTCACTGTGGGGGTTCAGACTCCGGAGGGGCTCCTACAGCCCAAGCACAATATCACTGCGGCGTGCAGTCCGATCCGATATATATACTGCTGCGGCGCGCAGCCCGATCCACTACCAGTCAGCTAATATGCAAATTACAGCCTCGCAGGCTCAAAAGTAGTTTTGAAACATCTTTTATCATTTTTCAGTTGAAAACAGTAATATCAAGTTCCATAGATTGGAAATAGCATGATAACAGAACTAGCTACGGACTGGTAGTAACTAACATGTCAATATGATAAGACAATGATAACGATCCTCGCGGGATCCAATAATTGGCTCACGGCCCATAAGTATACTCAACCGCCCAAGAAGGGGGTTCAACGGCTCAAGAGTTGCCAATATCACAATATAGTATGCAACCATCCGAGAAGGAGGTTCGACGGCTCAAGAATAGCCTAATATCACAATACAGTATCAACAAGTCGGACTAAGTCATAGTCCCCAATCACAATCGACCCCGCACTCACAAGAAGGTACGTGTCTCGCCGCTATACAGCGTCACAAAGTGGTATACCGGGGTTTCGAGCCCGCTGGTCATCACCCACATCTATTACTCACCTCAATACGGCGCGACGACTACTCCGCAATGCCCTTGCCACGAGAATCAAGCTCCGCACGCATAGAATCTGATCAAATACAGTAGAAATACAACAAATTAGGCCAATGGGACGACACCCAATCAATATAACTCAATTTACATCAAAATTCCCAAAGTTGTCAAAACTCGACTTTCGGTACGCTTGTCAAAAAATTACGAAAGTCACATATTCGGAATCCTCATCTCGACACGAGTCTAGGCATATAAAATTTATCAAAATCGGACTTCATTTGCCCACTCAAATCGGTGTTTTTCTTCAATTTAGGCCTAGGGCTCAAACCCACCTTTAATCTTCCATTTACAGAAATTTAACCAAGGATTTCATGGTAAAATGATGTAATTAAGCCACAAAATTTACCTCCGACGAATCCCCGATGAATTCCCAGCAATTCCCGTCAATTGCTTCTCTTGGAACTCAAAAATGGCGTTTTGGGGTATGAAACCCGCGACCGGTTCTGTTCTGAACTTAACTTCACTGCCAGCCAATTTTCTTCATCGCGTTCGCGACGCCTCTCACGCGAACGCGATGCCCTTTTCCTCTTCTTCATCGCAAACGCGTCACTCCTTCACGCGTTCGCGAAGGTCAACTTCCCAGCCTCCGGATTATTACTCTACGCGAACACGTAGTCTCCCACGCGAACGCGTGGCCTCGCCAATTCCTTCTTCGCGATCGCGGCCTAAACCCACGCGAACGCGATGCGTCCTAACTCCCTCATACGCGAACGCGACCTTCACTCACGCGTCCGCGAAGCATGCTGGACCTGGCCTACGCGAACGCGGGCCTTGCCCTCGCGAACGCGAAGGCCAAAATACTGCCCAGTGATCTGCAGATTACAGCAGGTCTTTTCTTGCTTCCAAATGCCGGATAATGGTCCGGATTCATCCCGAGGCCCCCGGGACCCCAACGAAAACCACCAACATACCCCAAAACATGATACGAACTTGTTCCAATCATAAAAACACCATCCTAAACATCAAAATCACCAATTACACACGGATTCAAGCCTTAATTTCTTAAAACTTTCCGAATTACACATTCGATCAAAAACCCGATCAAACGACGTCTGAATGACCTGAAATTTTGCAGGCACATCCAAAATCACCTAACGAAGCTACTGCCACTGTCGGAATTCCATTCCGACCCCCGGATCAAAATCTCACCTACCGTTCGGATTTCGCCAAAATTCAACCTTAGCCAATTCAAGCCTATTTCTACATCGGGCCTCCAAATTCAATTCCGATCGCTCCCTTAAGTCACAAATCACCTTCCGGAACTAACCGAATCATCAGAATTCGATTCCGAGCCCTCAACTAAATAGTCAACTCCGGGTTGACTTTCCTTATTCAAGTTTCCTTCAAAAAGGCTATATGCCTCATTTTCAATCCAATTCACTCCTAACTCATCCGATAGACTCTAACACTGATATAAAATCATAAAACATGTATTTACAACATAACGGGGTGGTAATTCCCGTGACGACGGGCCGGGTCGTCACATTCTCCCCTCTTAAGCAAATGCTCGTCCTCGAGCGGGTCAAGAAACATACCTGAAGTCTCAAACAAGTGAGGATATCTGCTCCGCATCTCCCGCTCGATCTCCCAAGTGGCCTCCTCCACGGGTCGACCTCTCCACTAAACCTTAACTGATGCAATCTCCTTAGACCTCAATTTTCTCACCTGACGACCCAAAATAGCAATAGGCTCCACATCATAGGATAAATCACCATCAAGTTGAATGGTACTGAAGTCTAATATATGAGACGGATCTCCAATGTATTTCCGGAGCATAGACACATGGAATACTGGATGAACGCTGGATAATCTGGGCGGCAAGGCTAACTCATATGCCACCTCTCCAACCCTCCTAAGTATCTCAAAAGGACCAATGTACCTAGGACTCAACTTTCCTTTTTTCCCAAACCTCATAACACCCTTCATAGGTGAAACCTTCAACAATACTCTGTCACCAACCATGAAAGACAACTCTCGAACTCTATGGTCCGCATAACTCTTCCGACGAGACTGTGCTGTACGAAGCCTCTACTGGATCAACTTTGCTCTATCCAGAGCATCCTGGACTAACTCAGTCCCTATCAATCTAACCTCACCAGGCTCAAACCATCCCACGGGGGATCTACACCGCCCTGCCATACAATGCCTCATACGGGGCCATCTGAATACTCGACTGATAACTGTTGTTGTAGGCAAACTCGGCAAGTGGTAGGAACTCATCCCACGAACCACCAAAATCAATCACACAAGCTCGCAACATATCCTCCAAGATCTGAATAGTGCGCTCAGACTGTCCGTCTGTCTGGGGGTGAAATGCTGTACTCAACTCAACCCGTGTACCCATCTCTCGCTGAAATGCTCTCCAAAACTGAGAAGTGAACTGAGTACCACTGTCGGATATGATATACACTGGGACTCCATGCAACCGAACAATCTCTCGAATAAAGATCGCTGCCAACCGCTCCGATGAGTAGGTAGTACTAACTGGAATGAAGTGAGCTGACTTAGTCAGTCTATCCACAATCACCCATATAGAATCAAACTTCCTCGCCGTCCGAGGGAGTCCAGTAGTAACAAAGTCCATAGTGATCCTCTCCCATTTCCACTCGGGAATATCAATGCGCTGAAATACACCACCGGGCCTCTGATGCTCGTACTTAACCTGCTGACAGTTGAGGCACCGTGCTACATGTCTGACAATGTCCATTTTCATCTTTCTCCACCAATAGTGTTGTTTCAAATCTTGATACATCTTAGCGGCTCCTGGATGGATAGAATACCGCGAGCTATGGGCCTCTTCCATAATCAACTCACGAAGGCCATCAACATTGGGCACGCATATCCGGCCCTGCATCCTCAATACGCCGTCACTATCAATGGTGACATCTCTAGCATCATCATGCTTGAACTCTGTCCCTCAGGACAGCCAAATGTGGATCATCATACCGGCGCTCACGAATACGATCATATAGATATGACCGAGATACAACACAAGCCAATACCTTGCTGGGCTCCGAAATATCTAACCTCACTAGCCGATTGGCTAGCACCTGAACATCATGAGCAAATGGCCTCTCCTCAGCCGGAATATATGCCAAGCTCCCCATACCGACCGCCTTCCGGCTCAAAGCATCGGCCACCACATTGGCCTTCCCCGGATGATATAATATAGTAATGTCATAATCCTTCAGCAACTCAAGCCATCTCCGCTGTCTCAAATTAAGGTCTTTCTGTTTGAACAAGTGCCGGAGACTACGATGGTCGGTATACACCTCACAAGACACACCGTACAAATAGTGCCTCCAAATCTTCAATGCATGAACAATGGCGGCTAGCTCCGAATCATGAACAGGATAGTTCTTCTCATGTGGCTTCAACTGCCGAGAAACATAAGCAATTACCTTACCTTCCCTGCATCAACACACAACCTATCCCCACTATCGAGGCATCACAATAAACAGTATATGAACCTGAAGTCGATGGCAATACTAACACTGGAGCTGTGGTCAAAGCTCTGTCTTGAGCTTCCGAAAGCTCTCCTCGCACTCATCCGACCACACGAATGGTGCACCCTTCTGGGTCAATTTAGTCAATGAAGAAGCAATGGATGAAAATCCCTGAACAAACCGGCGATAATATCCCGCCAAGCCAAGAAAACTTCTAATCTCTGTAGCTGAGGACGGTCTAGGCCAACTCTGCACCACCTCTATCTTTTTCTGATCAACCTGAATACCATCACGAGACACCACATGTCCCAGAAATGCCACGGACTCGAGCCAAAACTCACACTTGGAGAATTTAGCATATAGCTTCTCCTCCCTTAATCTCTGCAACACAATACTCAAATGCTGAGCATGCTCCTCCTGACTACGGGAGTAGACTAGAATGTCATCAATAAACACAATCACAAATGAATCCAAATAAGGCTTGAACACACTGTTCATCAGATGCATAAATGCTGCTGGGGCGTTGGTCAGCCCAAACGACATCACAAGAAACTCATAATGACCATATCGGGTCCTGAATGCAGTCTTCATAATATCTGAGTCTCTGATCTTCAACTGATGATAGCTCGAACGAAGATCGATCTTAGAAAACACCCTCGCACCCTGTAACTGATCAAACAAATCATCTATGCGCGGTAGAGGGTACTTTTTCTTCATCTGTCACTTTGTTCAATTGCCTATAATCAATACACATTCGCATGGAACCATCTTTCTTTTTAACAAATAATACCGGCGCACCCCACGGAGACACACTAGGGCGGATGAAACCCTTATCCAGAAGCTCTTGAAGCTGCTATTTCAGTTCTTTCAACTCAGCTGGTGCCATCCGCTAAGGAGGAATGGATATGGGCTAAGTGCCCGGCACCAAGTCAATGCCAAAATCAATATCCCTATCCGGCGGCATGCCCGGCAGGTCTGAGGGGAATACATCTGGGAAGTCCCTCACAACAGGTACAGAATCAATGCTAGGAGACTCAGTTCCCACATCTCTCACAAAAGCTAAGTACGATAAACACCCTTTTTCAACCATCTTCTGAGCTCTTAAGAACGAAATAACACGGCTAGGGACGAAATCGGTTGAACCCCGCCACTCGATCTGAGAAATACCAGGAATGGCCAACGTAACTGTCTTAGCATGACAGTCCAATATAGCATGGTACGGAGACAACCAGCCCATACCCAATATAACATCAAAGTCCACCATACCCAACAATAACAACTCTGCCTGGGTCTCCAGACCCCCAATAGATATAACACAGGATCTATAGACATGATCCACAACAATCGTATCACCCACGGGGGTGGATACATGAACAGGCAAATCAAGACTACCACGAGTCGCACCCAAGTGATGTGCAAAATAAGAGGACACGTAAGAATATGTGGACCCCGGATCAAATAGAACAGAGGCATCTCTGTGACAGACAGAAATGATACCTGTAATCACTGCATCGGAGGCAACTGCATCACGCCTGTTAGGAAGTGCATAGAATCGTGCCTGGCCTCCACCAGATCTCTCCTCGCCCCTGGGGCGACCACGAGAAGACTGACCTCCACCTCTACTAAACTGAGATGGTGCTGAAGATGAGGACTGATCCCTCTGCTGAGTCCTGTCCCTACGGAGTCGAGGGCACTGTCTCCTCATGTGGCCAAACTCACCACACTCATAACATGCACCTGGTGCTGGAGAAGGGGACTGAAGGGAACCCCTCGCTGCAGAAGAACCCTGGGCTGATGAAGTAGGTGCTGCACCCTGGGCTGGAAGGGCACTAAGTGATGACTGACCCTGCTGAAACCCATGTCGACCACGACCATAAGAACCTCCGCTCTGCTCTGGGCGGCTTGAATGAGAAGGTCTAGATGAGCGACCTCTGCTCTGCTGGGAATGCCCTCTAGATGGAGCACCACTGAAACTGCCCGAACCACGAGGCCTCTTGGCCTCCCGCTCCTCTCTCTCTCGGCGACAATCCGCCTCAATGGAGCGTGCCATATCAACGACCTGCTCAAATGATGATGACAAAACTCTCTCTCTGGTCATAAAATACGGATAGAGTAGTTGAGGCCATCAATGAACCTCCCGATCCTCTCCCTATCATTAGGGATCATCCATGTGGCATGCCTAGCCAACTGTGTGAATCTGAGCTCATACTAGGTCACTGACATGTCTCCCTGAACCAACCACTCAAACTGGCGACAAAGCTCCTCGCGACGGGACTGAGGTACATACTTCTCTAGGAAGAGAGTAGAAAACTGCTGGCAGGTGAGAGGTGCCGCTCTCGCAGGCCTACGCCTCTCAAACTCCTCCCACCAATCAAATGCGGGACCGGTGAACTGAAAAGTAGTTAATGAAACTCCATTGGACTCAAGAATACCAGTTGTACGTAGCATCCTCTGGCACTTATCTAAGAAGCCCTGGGCATCCTCGCCCTCAGCGCCAGTGAAATGGGGTGGCTGGAGTCTACCAAATCTCTCTAGACGACGCTGCTCGTCGTCGGGCATAGCCTGAACCATATGCTCTCGAGCTGGTGCAGCTGGAGGAATAACTCGTGCAACCACCTGAGCGGGGACCGGCTCTAGCATCTGAAGTCCCTGAACAACCTGCTCAGGTGTGCGAGCTGCAGGGGTCTGCTGACCACCTCCTGTCTGAGATGTCGCTGCAGTATCGGTAGCTGGTACTACATGAGCCAAACCGGAACACACCGATAATATCTGGGCATGAGTCTCCTGGAGACCAGGAACAGCAATAGATACAGTCTGGGCCTGAACTGGGGCTGCTAGAGCATCAACCACTGGGGTCTGCTCCTGAACAGGTACAACAGGCGGGTCAGCTGGCACTGCCTCAGCTGCCCTACCTCTACCTCTAGCACGACCGCGCCCACGGCCTCTAACAGGTGGCAATGGAGGTCGTCCACCTCGTCCTGATGCTCGCGTTCTCGCCATCTGCGAGAGAATAGAATATAGAAGTTCAGTTCTCAGAACAACAAGATCGCACGACAGAGTTCAAGAAATGTAAAGTTTTCCTAAAGGTTCGCAGCCTCCCGAGGATAAGTACAGACGTCCCCGTACCGATCCACAAGACTCTACTAACCGGCTCAAGACTCACGAGGCCTAGTAAACCTAGGCTCTGATACCAACTTGTCACGACCCCAAATCCGGTCGTGATGGCACCCAGCACATTGCTAAGCCAGCCTGACCAATCAATATCAACAACGGAGCTAGAAGCTCTCTTTAACCCGTTTAAGCATATTAATTTACGAAATAACAGCGATACATATAACGAAAACGGGGAACTAAGTCCCATAATACATCAACTCCCATAGACCAAGGGTCAAGAGTCATGAGCCTCTACTGAACATGAGTGTATAAAGGTTTACAAGATACCGAGTGCGGAAAGAAAAGTCAATACAAAATCAAGACAGTAAGAAGGAATATCGGGTCCTGCGGACTCTGCAGCTACCTCGTATATCCCACAGATGTCGCCTCGCACAACTACTGGATCACTGCTGAGAGGTACTTGGATCTGCACACAAGGTGCAGGGAGTAAAATGAGTACTGCCAGACTCAGTGGTAATAAACAAAGGTAAGACAGCGCAGATAAGAAATCCGCAATAAAGCACTATGTAAAGATGTATTCAAATACCCTGTCACAGAATCAATATCAACTGTACCTGTACCAATAATACCAGCAAAACAGTATAACAGCTAGCAGATGTAGCTAAATGCAATGCAATGCATGATATGACCGCTACGGCGCGTAGCCCGATCCAATTTGGGTACCCGTGCTCACTGTGGGGGTTCAGACTCCGGAGGGGCTCCTACAGCCCAAGCACAATATCACTGCGGCGTGCAGTCCGATCCAATATATATACTGCTGCGGCGCACAGCCCGATCCACTACCAGTCAGCTAATATGCAAATTACAGCCTCGCAGGCTCAAAAGTAGTTTTGAAACATCTTGTATCATTTTTCAGTTGAAAACAGTAATATCAAGTTTCAGAGATTGGAAATAGCATGATAACAGAACTAGCTACGGACTGGTAGTAACTAACATGTCAATATGATAAGACAATGATAACGATCCTCGTGGGATCCAATAATTGGCTCACGGCCCATAAGTATACTCAACCGCCCAAGAAGGGGGTTCCTCGGCTCAAGAGTAGCCAATATCACAGTATAATATGCAACCATCCGAGAAGGAGGTTCGACGGCTCATGAATAGCCTAATATCATAACACAGTATCAACAAGTCGGACTATGTCATAGTCCCCAATCACAATCGACCCCGCACTCACAAGAGAGTACGTGTCTCGCCGCTATACAGCGTCACAAAGTGGTATACCGGGGTTTCGAGCCCGCTGGTCATCACCCACATCTATTACTCACCTCAATACGGCGTGACGACTACTCCGCAATGCCCTTCCCACGAGAATCAAGCTCCGCACGCATAGAATCTGATCAAATACAGTAGAAATACAACAAATTAGGCCAATGGGACGACACCCAATCAATATAACTCAATTTACATCAAAATTCCCAAAGTTGTCAAAACCCGACTTTCGGTACACTTGTCGAAAAATTACGAAAGTCACATATTCGGAATCCTCATCTCGATACGAGTCTAGGCATATAAAATTTACCAAAATCGAACTTCATTTGCCCACTCAAATCGGTGTTTTTCTTCAATTTAGGCCTAGGGCTCAAACCCACCTTTAATCTTCCATTTACAGAAATTTAACCAAGGATTTCATGTTAAAATGATGTAATTAAGCCACAAAACTTACCTCCGACGAATCCCCAATGATTTCCCAGCAATCTCCCGTCAATTTCTTCTCTTGGAACTCAAAAATGGGGGTTTTGGGTATTAAACCAGCGACTGGTTCTGTTCTGAACTTAACTTCACTGCCAACCTATTTTCTTCATCGCGTTCGCGACGCCTCTCACGCGAACGCGATGCCTTTTTCCTCTTCTTCATCGCGAACGCGTCACTCCTTCACACGTTCGCGAAGGTCAACTTCCCAGCCTTCGGATTATTACTCTACGCGAACGCGTAGTCTCCCACGCGAACGCATGGCCTCGTCAATTTCTTCTTCGCGATCGCGGCCTAAACCCACGCGAACGTGATGCGTCCTAACTCCCTCATACGCGAACGCGACCTTCACTCACGCGTCCGCGAAGCTTCCCAGCCCTGGCCTACGCGAACGCGGGCCTTGCCCTCGCGAACGCGAAGGCCAAAATATTGCCCAGTGATCTGCAGATTACAGCAGGTCTTTTCTTGCTTCCAAATGCCGGATAATGGTCCGGATTCATCCCGAGGCCCCCCGAGACCCCAACAAAAACTACCAACATACCCCAAAACACGATACGAACTTGTTCCAATCATAAAAACACCATCCTAAACATCAAAATCACCAATTACACACGGATTCAAGCCTAAATTTCTTAAAACTTTCCGAATTACACATTCGATCAAAAACCCGACCAAACGACGTCCGAATGACCTGAAATTTTGCAGCCACATCCAAAATCACCTAACGAAGCTACTGCAACTGTCGGAATTCCATTCCGACCCCCGGATCAAAATCTCACCTACCGTTCGGATTTCGCCAAAATTCAACCTTAGCCAATTCAAGCCTATTTCTACACCGGGCCTCCAAATTCAATTTCGATCGCTCCCTTAAGTCACAAATCACCTCTCGGAACTAGCCGAATCATCAGAATTCGATTCCGAGCCCTCTAACCAAATAGTCAACTCCGGGTTGACTTTCCTTATTCAAGTTTCCTTCAAAAAGGCTATATGCCTCGTTTTCAATCCAATTCACTCCTAACTCATCCGATAGACTCTAACACTGATATAAAATCATAAAACATGTATTTACAACATAACGGGGTGGTAATTCTCGTGACGACGAGCCGGGTCATCACAAGTTGATAGATTTTGGTATTGAAGTTGGATGCATGACTATTTTCTGTGATAACACTAGTGCTATTAGTATGATAATGAACCTGGTTCATTATAAGAGAACTAAGCGAATAGATGTAGACATCATTTTTGAGGGACAACTATGAGAAAGCCTTAATTACTATAGATTTTTGTGCTACTGATAAACAGATTGCTGACATCTTCAAAAAATCACTAAGTTGAGAGCACTTTGAGAGGAACATGTTAGAATTAGGGAATATTAAGATCACCTAATGGACCAGTTCAGAATGCACAATAAAAAAATGAAAAAAAATTAGTTAGAAAATATGAAACTTGTGTAAATATCTAGATTAATCTTTACTCTGCCTCATACGTAAATAGTATAATCCTGTGAAATGTATTGATATGACTCACTGATCTCTAATAAAACTTTCTGTGTTTTTATTAAATTAAGGCATGATCAAGGGGATTCTTATTGAAGAAACGGGTTCACCAGTACTGGTTCATCTAAATAATGAGCTATGTTTTCTATACTATGCACAATTAGAAATATTAATATTTAATTTATGAGCAAAGTCCCACCTACGTTAAAAAATGTTCGAAAAACCTATCCTTTTAAGTTCGAACCAGTTCCGTCTCTAATAGAACCCTCACCGCATAAAATGCCAAGAATCTCGGAAAGCTTAACCACTCATTTAACTTGAAATTTTGGGTTGATTATACTTCTAATTGACAATAAAAAGCCGATGTTAGTCTTTAATTAACCCACTCTCTTTAAAACCCATAATCAATATCACTGCCACACTCATAATTCTCTAAAACCTTTAATTCTCTTTCATTCTCTACTTTTCTTTCTTCCAAAACCCAATTTAAAACTCCTCTTCCAGAATTAGCAAAGATGTCTAACCCCCAAGATAACCTAGGCACTCATCCACAATCTACCCCCTCTAATTCCTCCACCCTTCCTCAACCCAGCACAACCCTCCCAACCTAGGAGAAGGCGAGTGAAGATGCATGCTCGCAAAACAGTGGCTATAGGTGCACATTCAAAGAAACTTAATGCAAAATTAAAGGCTAGCCAAGCCCAAAATTTTGAAAACTCAGATGAATCCTTCTAATCCGGGATGAGGGGAAAGGAAATGGGTCTTCTGATTATGAGAAGGCTCAAAATCCCCCTTCTGAGGTACGTTCTGTTCTAGTTGAAAACTTGGACAATATGTTCATTCTAGTTAGGTCTGCTATGAATGTGGAAATGCCTGAGTCAAGAAAGAGAGGAGGTAAAAATAAAAATAAAAAAGAAAAGGAGAGTGAGGGTGTGAGTAATGATGTGAGGGAAAAAAGGAAAGAAGTAGTTGATCCCTCACCCACTTCTGAAATGGTTAGACCGGCTATCTGTGGGGCTGAACATAAAAATGTGGAAGAAAGTATCAAGAAAATAGGGGGAAGTGGTTCTAGGGAGGCTGCTGAATGGTTGGTTAATCTGAATAGGTAGATGAACCTAGTTCATCTATTGAGGAGACCTAGCAGACCTTCTGAAGTAAGTGGGTGCAAGCTATAATCCAAAGAAAAGGAGAATCCCTACACCAAAAGCCCCCAGCACTGTGTAACTACCAAAAAAGAAAGGTTATTTCTCCAAAAACTGATGAGATTCCTCAACCAAAAGGAAGGGCCACAAGGAGTAAGTTGCAGTAGAATGAGGATGAGTTACAAAAAGCTATGGCAGAAAGCAAAAAGAAAAGAATGGACAAAGGAAAAACTAAGGATGCAAATCCTGTTGAGGCTGTTGATGTGGATGTGATGGACTCGGTCCATCAAGATAAACATGTGACTGTGGATGTGGAGATTCTGACCTCTAAGCCAAATAAAACCAAGACTTCTTCAAAGAAGTCTTCATCTGTTTCCAAGGCTGCTGAACCTTCTTCTTTGGCTAAAAGAACAAGGACTCTTGTAAAATCCAAGCAAGTTAAGATTACTAAAAAAGAAGATTGGAGTGGTAAAGAAGAAGGTGAATCTAACTATGAACGAGAAAAGCTGGCCAATTTTGGCAAAAGAAAAATCTTGAAGGGCAGACTTTTGAAGGATTTGGTGGAACTAGGGATGGTTCAATTGGTTTATGCTCTAGCTGCTCAGGGCTGGAAGGATATGGTCCTTCAGTTAGATGGTATGCTAGCAGGAAATGAGGTTATTGAGTTCATGGCCAATGTAGAGGTCAAGGATGGCAGAGTTACCAGTCAAGTGAAAGGGGTTCAAGTAAGGTTTGAAGCAAAAGAGGTGGGTAAAATCCTTGACATCCCTTATGAAGGGTATGATGACTACATGAGGCAATGATGGCCAAGTCTGGACTCCTTTCCTACCGCCCTTGCAATCATTAGAAAATTCTGTGATGTCACAGAAGTGAATGAGGCCAAGGTTGTACATAAGATTGAAATGAAGCCTTGCCACAAAGTCGTGTTTGAATTTGTGAACAAGTGTTTGTTGCTTAAGCAGGAAAGAAGACGCAATGCTAACTACATGGATTTGGTGTTGATGAAGTGTCTTGAAAGTGGAAGGTAGATCAATTAGCCTGAATTTATTATCAAGCTACTAGACAGGGTTATTAATGGCTCCAAGGCCCATGCTACTCATTATAGGTTTATTTTGACTACCGTTCTTGATCGCTGCAAGGTGCTACTAAAGAAGTGAGAGATGGCCACAAGCAAAGACCATTTTGGAATCAACACTTTAATTTCTTGTGACTATGAGGTCAATGCCATTCCCAATAAATCTGGTTCATTTAAAAAGACATCTATAGATAGCAAGGTGAGAATTCTAGTGTATGAGAGTGGGGCAAAGGATACTGAGATAGCTAGACTGAAGGCTCGTTTAGCAGAGGTTGAATCTGAGAGAGATGCTCTTAGAACTGAGCTCACAAAGAAAAATGAGAAGAATGATGGCATTCTTCAAGACATGTTGCACCTTCTCCAAGCCAAGACCCAACCCTCTAGTTCTTCCAAGCCTTAAAGTTCTTTAGCCTTTATTTCCTGAACTTTGTCTAGATCTTTCAGTGACCCAGATTAGGGATTTTTCTTATTTTTCTCATGGTTTGATTGTTTTTGAACCTAGTCCTTGATGATAAGTAAAAAATTTCTAACTTCGCATAGATGAATAAACTGAGTTCTGACAGAGCCTAATTGAATGAAAAGCACAGAGTTTGTCATCATCAAAAAGGGGAAATTTGTTGGCCAAAGTAAAGGTGAATTTTGAAGACTGAGAAATGAACTCACATATAGACCAGGTCGATTCTAGTGAGGCACAAATATGGTGAACTCAAGCATGCGAGATGCACGTAAAAGAGATAAACCTAACTTACCAGAAGTGATATCTCCTGATCATGATCGAAAAGGTTGCACATTGGATAAGGAGAAAGACTCCTTACATAAAGAGAACACGACTTAAGAGAAATATTGAGTTAGAGGATGAGATCAACTAGAACTATTCCATCAAGGAAGAGTAGCATCAGAATTCTAGTTAATCTCTATTTACTAACTCCATAAATATCAGTGTTGTTCTCTTTTACAGGGTAACACACATAAGCAGAAGTTAAACGTGAATTGAGAACAAAATAGCAAGGCAATTTTGCAAGCAATTTGTGTATGATTCAAGCATGCAAACCTGAAGCTACTTGAACCAGATAAAAGAACCAACTCCAAGTGTCTGTTTTTATTTCTAGTTCAATTGTAGTAGGTATTTCCATATTGTACCTTTCAGCTTATCGAGAAGCAATTGTATTAGGTACTCAGAATTTTCAAGTTAGAGTTATCTTGAAGCTGTCACAACAATTAAGGCGGTGTGCTACAACGATATTATAGTTAATCCTAGGTTTATAAAAGAGTTTTTGTAAATATAGTTTTTGGCTCAGTGATTTTAGTGGAGAGTTTGGGAAAATCCTACTGGAAGTAGGTCGTGGATTTTTTCACCTTTTGATCCAGGTATTTTTCACGTAAAATCTCCATGTTCTTTAATTTCTGTACTTATTATTCTACAACAGTAGTAGTTGGAATATATAGAAGAACCATGTTCTTTTTTAACCAGGTTAAGAGAAAAATTAGGCATCACATAAATCACCACTACTTGTGTGGTATTCAATTATGTAGAAGCTTGATGTGGTAGTAGGTAGGGGGGGGAACTAACCTGTTTGTCAGAATCTAATCGTGATAATTATCAGCTAAAATTTTCATAAACCAAGCTAGCTTTTGGACATAGATTTGTTTGAAAATTAAAAAAAAAGATTTTGAAGTATGTTGCAAAATTATACTTGAAAGCTAAAGTTATATTTGGACATGCATTTTATTTGGAAAAAAAGATAAAGGTTTGTGAGTGGAAAAAAAAAATCGTCCAATATCTGCCTTAAACCAATTTTTGAAAATTTGATTTGTTGTTTCCAAATTATGTTTGATAAACAAACAATATTTTCCAAATTTCTTTAAAAAGGATATTCGTAATCTATGGCCAGAGGAAACTAAGCAATTCTATCAAGTGTCTATCTTTTAAGATGGCCACAAATGCCTGTAAACCAGGATGTAAAACTCCTATAGATGGTCTAAAGCTAGGGAATTTATTCTATTCCCATATTAAACCAACCCACGTGAGTGGACCTCTTAAGTCACTTGAGCTAAAATCTTGAATCTATCTTGAAAGTAAGAGTATTTGTCAGTCGGTATAACATACTTTTTGGATATTTTAATTTGGTATTTTCGATACTATTTTCAGTTCAAAATAAGTGATTTTTTGACCTTTTTTTTGTGATCCAAAATAAGTGATTTTTTTGAATTTCAAGAATGATTTAATGATATTTTTCCTACATTGTCCTTGGAATAAATAGTGTTGGAATACGTGTTAGGAGTGTTTATGTGAGATAGTAAGATTAAAATGGTAAATTCTATTGCTAATTAATACTAAAAAGTGACTTTCTTAATATGTGTGACAACCTCCAAAAAAGAACCGAAGGGAGTATATATTACCGACAAAAATCTCTCGCAAGTCGGTGTGTAAATTCTCACGGTCCCCCGTCCTAATCCCTTCCCTGATCGGCTGATCCCCCTTTGTTATAGGAACCTTTACCGTTTATGCATGTGTGTTTGTGATACTATTGTTTGATAAAAAAATATTGAATTTTTTTTGTTAAATCAATTAATAAAGATAAAAAAGTAAATCTTAGTCAGTAAATCCAGATCTATAAATAATTCAGAAAATGATGTATGAGATAAATTAGGAGTGATCAATCTTATTGATATTTCTCATTTCTTTTTCCACCAATTGCTGGCGATGATCTGTTTACACCATCTATGAAAGATTGTTTTATCTTCCTTATGTTAAGAAGATTACATAGGAGAGGAAATAGAGAGAAAAAAGCCACCTTTTTGGAAATGTTCCCTTCCTATATATAGTCATGGAGTCTTTGTTATGTTCTTGAGTCAATACACCTTCATATCATGTCCGTATTCGTCGTTACCTGAGTAGTATTTTTTGACTTATCGGGCATTGTCAGTACGTGGTTTGGACCGAATCATGATGTCTTTTAATGTTCTGCCACTTGAGCGGGATCCCAATTAGGTTTACCACGATGGTCAGATTTTGATGAATACTGTTGGATGTGTGTTGATGACAAAAGTTGAACATACATTTCAGTTACTGATGATTACGTACTGATTCATGGAGGAGGAATGCATAATGTTACCAAATGGTCTAACATTAGCTACTGAACCCTTGACTTCACCCTTGTACGTAGTGTGGTTTTAAGTCATTGTTTGCCACCCAAATTTGCAGCCTTCATCTGACTTTAGCTTCTAATGCCAATAAATGTGGTCTAAATTGTTTCTCATTTTGAAGAAAGCAGTGATAGCGATCTCTTTTGCGACTGGTAGGCTAATTGGGTTGACTTTCAGCTCTTGAAGAGATCAGGCCAAAGCTGTGTACCACCAATAAATTATATAAGTGGTCAGAACACGTTTATGGTGTACTACTAGACATTTGGAACAAAAACTTCATTACATCCGTATATATAACTTAAATTTTACCTTTGTTTTCCCTGACCTACTACGACATTTTAAAGGTTTGTACAACAAAGCTAGCAGAAATAGAATTTAAATTATATTCACTGTCGGCTGTAAGAAATTATGTATACTATCAGTTTCCACACAAGATATTTACAGAAAATACAGATTTGTAATCTTGAAAATAAGACAAATTATCTATCTATAATATTTAAAATGACCTAACGTGTAATATTTTATTTTATTTTATTTTTTGCACTGAGGATGTATATACAATTTAAATTCATATAGATATGCCTCAACTTGAAGGGGGCGAAAGTAGAAATTCTCTTGCTTGAACTTTTAATATCTGAGAAAGGAGAAAATTACAAGATTAAAAAGCTCTTTATCAAAGTAAAGAAATATGTAGCAAAATGTTCCCATTTTTGTGAACAAGAAGATCAAGTCGGCTGGTGGACCACCAAAGGATGTGGTATAGTGGATAAGACTGCACTTCCCTTAACCAGAGGTCTTGGGTTTGAGCCCTGGGTATGGAAAATCCTTGGTAGGGAGCGCTACCCCCCGCAAAGCGCAAGGGGCCCTACGCGGCGCAAATCCGGATATAATCGTGCTCCAATATAGGTACCGAACACCGGGTGGGAAAAAAAAAAAAAGTCGGCTGGTGGGAGAAATTGTAGAATGCAATTCATTTAATTTGAAAACCTCACTACTAACTAGTGGAGGAAATGGAGGGGTTTATCTAGTGATTGCCTCTCATTAATTCTTGAGGTTGACACTGATTGTGTTCCCATTTATGTCAACAGAATTTATGACTCAAAGGGACCAGATTTAATTGCCACTTTGCTTCCAATTACTCGCGTCCCTAACACTTAGTTAATAAGCAATTGCCACAACCCTCTAGATAAATGACGAGGACCACGATAGGCATGTAAAAAATAATTTAACTGTGATAAATTATCTGAATATTGAATTTATGCACCGATCGATTTCCCCCTCCCCCTATACACGAGTAACGCGATAGAAGGAAATGGACTTGAACATACCCTAATGGATACACTAGTTTTATATAGTCAATCGAACTATAAGATCGAGATGTCGTTGATAAGTATATCTATGTAGCCTATCGTACATTCATTAAAATTAAGTTAATTATCGGGGTACGCATTTTTGGGCTCAATGGTATCGTAGGGTGACTTCTAGGAGTTGGCCCTACTAAATCGAGTATGAGTCCAGGGCTCGGGGGCTGGTAGAAAAAAGAAAAATTGGTATCCTATAACAATACATAATAGAAATTGACAATTATTTAGCTTTATATTAAGTTTGGCAAAGATAGCCCCAAATAATTGGAATTATATAGCCAAATGTCATGACCCGCCACGCCAGCATGCCACATAAGAGCTACTTGGTATATATTTTTTGCTACATAGAAGAGTTACATAAGTTAGGAAAAAGATCTTGATGGAATATTGTAGAACTATGGAGAAATTTCTTGGAAATGTTCTAAATATTTATGCACTCGTAGGAAGGTTCTAGAGAAATATAGAGGTTTCATTAGGAAATCCCTAGAACCTTATAGAATTGTTAGAAAGTACTTAGAAGAATCTATTTGTGCACAATATTCTAGAGAAAGGACTTAGTTGTAAATATGAAATGACTTGTAGAACAATTATGATTTACATACTAGCCCCTAGGTGATTAGTATAAATAGGGGGCATTCATTTTTAATTCATAAACCAAGCTAAACTATCAAGTTCTTTCTAATACAAAAGCTTCCTTTGGATATTCTCATGTATTCTAACATTTCTTAGCGATCTTGAGTGTAGTAAGACTGACTTGGCATAGCAAGAACGTGAGTAGGGTGTGAAAGATCATGAGCGAGTAGCCAAGTGCCGCACGTGTGCTTAGTTGAAGACTAAGGACGTGACACAAATCTTAAAAAACTACTCTCTTTTATATTCTCTCTTAAAAAAAACTACATGTTTATTTTGGCTTTCCTCCCCCTTTCTCTCCTTGTATTTCTCCTTCTATATCTTCTCTTTTGCTCTTCTAGATTAGTAAAAATTCTTGCAAATTATGCACAGTGGGATGAAAGGGTAAGGTGATCTCACATTAAAAAACAATCTGAAGCAAAACGAAGAGAGAAAAAAATATTTTAACTTGGTTTTTCTTCTATCTTTTTTTTCTTTTGGTTGGATTGAATGGGTGGGGTGTGATTGAAATTGGTTGAAAATACCTAAACGGGGCTATATACAACATTTGAGCAAGATTAGCAAAAATTAAGAGAAAAAATATATATATTTCAACTTTATTTTTCTTCTCTTTTTTTTTGGTTGGATTTAATAAGTATGTGCGATTGAAATTGGTTGAAAATACCTAAACAATGATATATACAAAATTTGAGCAAGATTAGAAATAATTTAGATTGATTTTAGGTTAAAAAAATCAGATCTAAAAATTCAACTACGACATGTGTATATCACATTCTATATTGTGTACATCAGTTTATATCAACACGGGTTTTTATAGGACATCTGTGTATATCACTTTATATATCATGTATACAGCATAATATATTTATAGACGCCCATGTATATCATATTGTATATCATACATATTATATAAATTTTTATGGATAAACACAGATACACATAATATACATGAGATGTCACTGATCTACATAGAGATATACACGAGTTATAATTTTGGTATACACATGTTCGATGTGCTATATAGTGTGATATACAACAACAACAACAACAACAACCCAGTATAATCCCACTTAGTGGGGTCTGGGGAGGGTAGTGTGTACGCAGACCTTACCCCTACCCCGGGGTAGAGAGGCTGTTTCCAAATAGACCCCCGGCATCCTTCCCTCCAAGAACTTCCCACCTTGCTCTTGGGGAGACTCGAACTCACAACCTCTCGGTTGGAAGTGGGTATTGTGATATACATTGATATAATGGCAGCAATAACTATATATATAATTTTATATTATTGATATACAGAGAATAATATTATTTATATACAAAGAATGAAAATAAAATTTAGTATACATGTGATATAGACAAAGAAGGAAAAAAAAAGTTGTGATACATATTTATTGGCTATTTGATGCCAATATCTATAACTAGGGCTATTTTCCACCTATTATGTGAGTATGTTGTTATACCATACCAAATTAGCATCCTATAACAACATATAATGGGAATTGATAATTTTTTTAGCCTTATATGAGATTTGGCAAAGATAGCCCCAAACAATTGGCGTTATATAGCCAAATATGGAAAAAATCTTTGCAGGAATCAGTTCCTCCTAAATGGGCTTTATGCGGCACGAATTCGAATAAAGTCAGGCTTCAATATAGGTACCAGACTCCATATGAAAAACCAAAAGAAAAAAACAAATACTATCACTGCCGAATTATAATTTCAAGCTATGTTTTTAGCTCTAAAGTTAAGTAAATTTTATTGTATAACCAAGGCACGACCGACATCCACATTTTGGGCTCGTTATTTGATCATTAAACTAAGAATAATTGTATACCTGATTTTACCGATATATCGAGATCGATGTGATGGGTCGAAGATCAACCCCGTACTAGATCAGATCAAAGCACGAGGATAAGACACCGAGTTCAGATTTGAGGTACCTAGCAAAATCGAAACCGATAATGATCATGGTTGAGCATGACAGCTATAAGGACGTGATTTTTGCCTCATATGAATTACTCCCATAAAAATCAAAACAAAATTATTTGTTTTACTATGTGCAATTTTATGAATTTTTCGTGATATTTTCTATCAGTATTTGCATTTGTTCGTACATGTTTACGTGTTTAAATAAACAAAAAAACAATAGAAAAATAGGTTGCATTGCCATTTAGAGTTTAAATTTATAATTTTGGAGTTGGGTAGTAAATTATTTAATTAAAAAATAGAAAAATAATGTATTTTTGTATTTTTGTATTTTTAGTAATTAATGTCGAATTTTGTATTTTTTGTTAATTTACCATTTTATTATGTGTGATAATTATTATTATGAATTAATTAATATTTGTGAGTTAATTGAGGTTTTATAATTTGCATTAGGATTTTTAATTTAAATTTTGAGATTAATTTAGGAGTAAAATAAAGAAAAGAAAAAAAAAAGAGAAATAGAAGAGGGAAAGGGATGCGGGCCAATCCCAAAACAACCCACCCAGGCCCAAACATTTTCGTCCAAACCTCCCCTTTCACCCGGCCCAAATCCATCCCAGTCCAACCCGTCTCCACTTAACTAAAACGATCACGTTTCGTTTAATGAACTAATTTAAGCCGTTTGATTCCAATTATCCAACGGACCAAATTAATTCATCAGTTTAATATATCCAAACACCCTTAACCCCCTCCTCAGAACCCCTCTACATCATCGTCTCTCTTTAGAGACTCAGTTCTTCACCACTACAAATCACAGCTGACCGCCCACCGGAAATCGCCCATGGCGGCGGTCAGCCACCAATCACCTCTATTTTTACACCTTAGGTTCGCCTTAACCTCCCCATCTCCGATCCACCATCACTTTCACTCAAATCCAAACCAAATACGTCAAATATCAATTTGAATCGATGAACTCTAGCATCGCCACAGTTTCTTCGGTGGCGGCGCCACCTCCCCTCAACCCTAAAGTCACACCACACAACTACCTTAACGTCCCAATGCCTAATCCATCACTATTTTTCCTCAAATAATACCAGAATCATTCGAATACCAAATCTGAATTTGAACCCTAATTTAAAATCAATGGGTTCGTTGGCGATTGAGACCACGGTGGATCTTGACCATGTGTTTTCACTTAAAACGCATGGCTAAGACCCCGTGTGGTCAAAATCGAGAGTCTGAGTGAAGAGTTTCAAGTCTTGACCAGTGTGGTAGGTATTTCCATTTCATCTACTTTTATTTTTTTTTCTTCTTGCATCTTTCTTGATCATTCTTCATCTCCTACCATTTTCTTTTTATTATTATTTATTATTCGAAATAGGTGCTTAGTTGATTTTATTGTTCCACTGGTTTAATCCTTTAACTAGGTCTATTCATTTTTAAACACATATCTGACTGATGCTTAAAGTGAGGATTCAATATTGAATAAGTGTTAGTTTTGAGAATTTAGAATTCATGGTCTGTTAGGGAGTCAATTTTAGTGTTGTTTGTGTCATTTTGATCCAATTAAGTTAATCTACAGAATGGTCAATTAGATTTCAAGTAAATGTATTGGTTGAACTGGAATTGGTCAATTAGACCCAGGGTCTGCCTAAGGATTTGGGTTTGGGTTCGTGGGTCAATTTGACCCATAATTGATCTGGCTGCTGTTAATTAAAAAATAATTCATAGGGGATTTTAGGGGTAATTTAAGGAGTAATTTAGGAATATGGGACCCTCAATAATTAATAGGCGGGCTGCTAAAGAACTTGATTGAGATAAGTGTTAGTAGACTTGGAAAAATTAGGGTACAATTTCAAGTGGATTGAATAGTTAATAGACAGTTAATAGTGGAAGACGACTTTCTAGTTTGACTATCCATTAGGGACTAAAAATTCGGCAAAGATAAGGGGATTGAAAGATTTAGAGAATAGGACAAAAATGAGAGCAGGAGATTCGAAAATAGACAGAGATAGAAAGAATATAGATTCTGCCACACATACACATAGATACACATAGAGATTGAGTAAAAAATAAAATTCTGATTGTTTAAACAGGGCAACAACTTGAAATTTAGTCTATAAGGATGGTTTTTTTTTGTCTATTTGGGTTCAGTATATGTTTTATACTGGGTTTCTTATTTTGCTGAAAGACATTCTCTGGATGTTGAGTCATTTGGGGTTCGATATTGCATTGGATTAGAGGCTGGTTCTGGTGTTTGTTACTGCTGCTGGATTGTTTATGCTGTCAATTCTTTACTGATTTTTCATTTAGCTCTTTTAACATCCAGGTACAGGCTCTAAATCCTTATTGATGTATATTTCAATTTGAAGAAGGAAATAAAGGCAGTGCTGAAACCATGGCAGTAGTTTTGCCTGTTTCGAAGCTGTATTACTTTCATGATGCTCATTTTCTTTTGTCAATTGATTCACAGTATAGTCTAGCTAGTTTATGCTTGAAAAGCTGAATTCTCATGTATATAAGAATTATGGACTGTTAGATAGTTGTGGAAACCAACAGCATATTTTCGTTAGATATATAAGTTCCATCCGATACAAATTGATTAATGTTATAGCTTTAAAGTATGAATGCAATTGGTCGTAGCAGAACTTGTAGTAATATTAACAACATTTGTTTAAGTTTTGTAAAAAGAATATCATTTGAGATTGAGTTTAAAATTTAGCACATGCTCTCTTAAGAATAATATAGTCCCGCCAAGTTCGCTTATCAAATCCATCTATCAATCCTATTGACAGAAGTTTAAACTGAAAAACGAATTTAGGGCCAAAATTTGAAGAGCATATTGTTGTTGAGTGTGCAGAAAAGATTTAAGCCAAAAGATTTAACATCCACATTAATCCAATCCTCCCATTCAAGAATTTGACATACATGATACATCACATATTCAATTCCCATGCAGACAACTACTTTTCTTCTTTTCTTAATTTGGACAGAACAATTAAGATGATTTGAGACATTTTTAAGTCATCAAAATTTTGAATTTATTTCAGATTTATCCAATATCAGAACTCTTCTTTCTCCAGTATTAATATACCTATAGCTTTAGTAACCTCGAGTTTATTAGCGAACCATTCTTCGTGAGCTTTAGTCATGTTCCAATTACAATGGCGAAGAAGAGCCAAAGCAACGTCCGATGGAATTGGAGAAATTGAGACTCGAGAGAACGTATGATGTGGGTGAAAGGAATTTTGAGATTGAGCATCGTGTTTTCAGGAATGGGGGAAGAGAATGACATATATCAAAGTAAAGTGATAAAGAAAAAAGTGTAACTGAATAGTGTGTTTAGTGGCTACTTAGGGGTAGGAAATAACCAAAATAAGATATTTTGTTATAAGCGTTAAAAGGTGTCTATAAAATATAATTTTTTTAAATGGTATTTATTTAAAATAAATAAAGTGTTAACCTTTGCTATAGGAGGCAAAAATTTCTAAAATTAATAGAAAAAATATATATAAAATCTGAATATTTTTTTATGTATATACATTTTATATGTTAATATAGAAAAAGTATACAAATTTAATATACTTTTTCGACTACCAAATGTAAATAGTTTCTTGCACGGGCTAAAAGTAATAATACAACCTAGTTACTCATTTGGTTCAATAATATGCCTAGAAATGATCCTGGCAACTCTATTTTTTTTAAATTTTAACGTTTCTTTTTGGAAAAATCAATCAAAAATTTTAAATGTAAATACATATACAAAAGAGTTTATACAAATTTTATATATTTTTGCTGGTATTATTTTTGCAGCGGCTATACAATATTATCTTCTCATTGAAAACTGGCACAAAGAGGATATTTTCAAGGTAAAATTTTAGAAGATATTATCTAAAAATGAAGAATTAAAGTGATAATTTACGTTATCCAATAAAAGGAGAGGGAATATTTTGCTTTAGAGCAGAAGATTTGCTTCATGAATTAGAGTTGGTAACACCGTCAGTTTTTTAACACAATGTGTCAGTGAGACTAAAGGTGCTTCATTTTAGTATACTTAAGGGACTAAATATGCTTAGAGTTATATTTAAGAGACTAAAATAGACATATCCTCAAAGATAAGGAATAATATTGGTCAAAAACTCGTTAATAATGCAAGGATTGTTACGTAGAGATAGATTTTGTAGCAAATTTATAAAGTGATTTCTCCATTTATTTTTTGAATGAATTGAAAACCAAAATCTAGAATATAGTATAACTATAACAAAAGAGAATTTTTCACAAAGCAAAATCTTTAAGACCTAATTAGCAATAAATAAAAATTATTTTCTATATTACGTGGTGTAGATATGTTTTACTGTAATTGACGATATATATAATGTATTAAATGTATTGTATTCAAGAATACAACATAAAATAATGCCGCACAAATAGGAATTCTAGTTAAACTGGATATGTATTAAGATGTATTCAAATGTATTTAGCGCAAATTATGTAACGTATCTTCGCAATTTATGGGACGTTGAAGAAGATAAAAATGGAAGGAAATCAAATCAAATTTGATTTCCCTAATTTTAGTTAACAAACTTAAAGATACAACAACAATATGTATTCTTCTCTGTATTGAAATCGTAGAAACGTGAAGGACAAACAATAGAGGAAGAGGATTCCAAACTGTGCGATTTGCTTTTCCGTCTGTCGATTGATACAAATTCAATACATGTTAATACATATAATCGCTCTACTACAGAAGCTATCCACCTTGTGAGGAGGATGGTGGAACTGTTCAGGGATAAGAGGAAGGACCTGCATATGGTGTTTATCGACTTGGAGAAGGCGTACGATAAGGTCCCTAGAGAGGTTCTGTGGAGATGCTTGGAGGCGAAGAGCGTGCCAGAAGCCTACATCAGAGTGATCAAAGACATGTATGATGGAGCCAAGACTAGGGTTAGGACGGTGGGTGGCGACTCGGACCATTTTCCGGTGGTTATGGGGCTACATCAAGGATCTGCGCTAAGCCCTCTCTTATTTGCCTTGGTAATGGATGCTCTAACTCGCCATATTCAAGGGGATGTGCCATGGTGTATGCTCTTTGCTGACGACATAGTCTTGATAGACGAGACGAGGGCCGGTGTTAATGCGAGGTTGGAGGTCTGGAGACAGACCCTCGAGTCTAAGGGTTTTAAACTAAGCAGGTCTAAGACAGAATATCTAGAGTGCAAGTTTAGCGCCGAGTCGAGCGAAGTAGGCCTGGGACGTGAAGCTGGGATCTCAGGTCATAGCCAAGAGGGACAGTTTCAGATATCTTGGATCAGTGATTCAAGGGGACGGAGAGATTGACGGGGATGTCACTCGCCGTATAGGAGCGGGGTGGTTGAAGTGGAGGCTCGCATCAGGAGTCTTGTGTGACAAGAAAGTTCCACAGAAACTCAAAGGGAAGTTTTATAGAGCGGTGGTTAGACCTGCCATGTTGTATGGGGTGGAGTGCTGGCCTGTGAAGAACTCTCATGTCCAGAGAATGAGAGTTGCGGAGATGAGGATGCTCAGGTGGATGTGCGGGCTCACCGGATTAGATAAGATTAAGAATGAAGTTATTCGGGAGAAGGTGGGGGTGGCCCCAGTGGATGAGAAGATGCGAGAAGCGAGACTCAGGTGGTTTGGGCATGTGCGGAGGAGAAGCCCTGATGCACCGGTGAGGAGTTGTGAGCGACTGGCGGTGGTTGGCGCGAGTCGAGGCAGAGGGAGGCCTAAGAGGTATTGGGGTGAGGTGATTAGGCAGGATATGGCTAGAATGGGGATTTCCGAGGACATGACCCTTGATAGGAAAGTTTGGAGGTCTAGTATTAGGGTTGTAGGGTAGGGCCTTCTAGAATTCTTAATACTTCTGTTAGGGGCTGAGTGGGGTTTGGTAGCGATCTCTATAGTTAATTAATGTATTGTGTTGTGCCTCTTATGGTAGTAACCGATTGGTATTATTGCATGTCATTCTACTTTTGGTTTTATGTTTAGATAATTATTTATTTGATTTATCCCGGATTTACTAACATTGTTTTGTTTTGTTTTATTTGTTGATTTTCTCTCTCTTTTTCTGAGCCGAGGGTCGGCCGGAAACAACCTCTCTACCCTTTCGGGTAGGGGTAAGGCCTGTGTACGTATTACCCTCCCCAGACCCCACTTTGTGGGAACATACTGGGTAGTTGTTGTTGTTAATACATATAAATGTATTACTAAAATATGCTAAGATATATGGTATCATACATATACAAGTATTTAAGATTAATACACTTGAATACATATGCATACTTTTTGAAAATTTACTGAAAAAATTAAATATCTCAAATAGGGTTCTTACTGGGAATCTTTGCCGCGTGAGGATATAGTGTGAAAATGGCGGAACTTTCCTCTGTTAATGGCGGAGACGGACTATAATGTGAATAAGAAGAGTGTTTGTGGAAGAAAATATTTTGTACCATTTATTAAGGCTTAATTATAGGAAGCTATTAAATTTAAATTTTTTGCTACAAACTAAAAAAGGTATTTATATAATGTAAAATTTTAAAATGGTATTTATGTGTTATAAATAGGGTACTAACCTATTCTATAGGTGGTAAAATTTCCGAAACAAAATACTTGAAGTGTGGGTTAAGTGACGTAACTCATGAGGCTGCCGTGATCACGTGAAAGCGAGGTTTGATACACAAGCTATCCCAAAAAAAGAAAGTTCTAAATATCTTGGGTCAATAATTCAAGGTAATAAGGAAATTAAAGATGACGCCACACATCGCATTAGGGTGAGGTGGATAAACTAGAAGCTCGTAATGGGGGTCTTGTATAATAAGAATGTGTCAATGAATTTTTTTTGACTTTTTACAAACTTATTTTTAGTTTTATAACCCCACCTTTTTTACACATGAAAAAAAAAACTCTTAAATTCAAAATGGGACATCACTAAAAAAAAACTCATGCGGATTAATACAAAAATAGATCTCAAAACTCATTGTTATCCATTTCGGTTACCTCGTCCAATAGGAAAAAAATCCGCATGCAAGAATTTCGATACTCAAATGAAAATCCAGTTTGCGGGCCAATTATAAAAAAATGGCGGAGACTTACTTAGAGTTAGATTACAGCAGTATAACCTAGTAAGAAGGAGCAGAGTTGTTCGGTCTCTGTTTGGTTTTCACAATCCGTTAACAATTTGATTTTTTTCTTCAAAACTTTGTGAATCCTTTCTTACTTAGGATGCATGTCACTCATATAAATATTGTAGATAGCTCCTTTTGTTCAAGATGAAAGGGACAGATCAAATTTCCAAACTGCAACAGCCAATTTTGGACCATATTCTCTCTTTCCTTGAAGATATTAAAGATGCTGCTAAAACTATATATTGTCCAAGGCTTGGAACAGTGCTTGGACTTCCCTCTCCTGCTTACATTTTGATCATCTTTTATATCCTGTGGCCGAAGAAATTTTGGGTCAAATTCTGGCAAATCGACAGAAGCAGACTCGAGTTAGGTTTACTACCATATAAATGGTCAAAGTCTGTGGAAAATTGGATTAAAATACTTGCAGCCTGTAATATCAAAGAGTTGTTTTTAAATGGCAGAAATTCTTACTACAGTTTGCCTAATGCACTTTTTGCTTCTCATACTTTAGAAGTGCTTAGTTTGCGTGGATTTAAGCTCGAACTACCCTCTGATGGCATAAAGTTTTCATCTTTGCGAGAGTTATATCTTGTTGAATCGTATTTGGACGAGCAATTACTTCAAGCTCTATGCACAATTTGTAGACATTTAGAAGTTTTGTTTTTAAGTGGATTTCAAGGACTAATGAGTTTACAGGTTTCGGGAACTTTACCTAAACTAAGGATGGTAAAGTTGCTATATTGCCCTCCTAAATTCAACATGGTTGATATTGCAGCACCTAATCTTAAAGACCTTGAAATTAGCTCCTTTGGTCAGGACCTAAATGTAATTAACATAACTGGTTGCAAATCCATAAAGCATTTGAACCTCACTGCTGTGGCTGTCACTGACGAATGGTTAGACAACCTTTTTTCCAATATTCCCAATCTTGAAATCTGTTACTTATTTTCTTGTTCGTCGTTGAAGATCATAAAGATTTCAAGTGACCGGCTCAAGTATTTTCAAGTAATCAAGTGCAATAATCTGATTGAGGTTGATCTGGATGCTCCCAACTTATTAGGATTCTCATCTGATGTGTATTATGGAAAAGATATTGTTCATCTCTTGCCCACATTCAAAATGAAAGCTTCACATATGTTGGAAGCTAATCTCAATTTGATCCCACAAATCCGTGACATTCACTGGTACACTAAGCTCATTAAGTCTCTTGGTAACTTTAATCATTCCAAGGCTATTGCACTGCGATGTACGATGGACAAGGTACATACGTACGTGCAACAAATTGTCTACTTGCCTCTGCTTTAAGAAGTAGTTACGTTCTGGATTTCTCATAATTCTTCTTTTTGTTTGTGCAGGAGATAGTTATACCAAAATACATGAGAGAAAAGTTGCTTCCTCCACTTTATGCTACTAAAATTTTGCACATAAAAATTAGGAATCAGTGTAATTTTTCAGCTGTGAACGTTGTTGATAGTTTGCTTTGGATGTCTCCTCAACTGGACACCCTATCTTTTGGACAGAATAGAGATTTAAAGAGCCTGATCAAGGTAATATGTCTTTCTTTCAAGGCACTAAATTTGTAGTGTGTACAGAAAAAAATTAGTGGTTACTAATGTTTCTTGCACATTTATTCTTAATGTATGATTTCCTTGCGAGACAAGAGGGGTTACACTGATGGTAAGCAACCTCCACTTCTAGCCAAGAGGTTGTGAGTTCGAGTCTACCCAAGAGCAAGGTGGGAAGTTCTTGGAGGGAAGAATGCCGAGTTTCTATTTGGAAACAGCCTCTCTACCCAAGGGTAGGGGTAAGGTTTGCGTACACACTACCCTCCCCAGACCCTACTAAATGGGATTATACTGGGTTGTTGTTGTTGTTGTATGATTTCCTTGCAATTAGTTCATTTTTTTACATGCCCTTAATTCTTTGTTTTAGTGACAAAGCCTTCATACTTCGTTTAGATTCTTTTTTTTTTTGTAGGATTTTTAAAGAATCAGTTTGCAGTTATCTACAGATATTAAAGAAAGGACCATTTCCTATATTTATTTCATGATTGATTGTTCATGGAGAGATTTATTACCTTAGTATTTGTTGTGGTTTTCTTGGTTTTGTAGTTTACATACAGAGACGAAGATGAAGTTGATGGTGAAGCTGAGAAACCTTCTTGTGCATCTCTACCTTGGAAATGTTGGAAGCATGAGTTAAAGAAAGTTAACTTGCAGAACTTTAAATGCATGGAGCTGAAGGAGTTGAGAAACTACTTTCTCACAAATACAAATACTAAGTTGGAGATAATTGAAGATCCAACAGGATGCAACATTTATACTTCATTTCACTTTTGCGTAGTTGCGTCTAGGTAATGTTATTTGTTGAATAAATTGCTTATGACCTGTTTTGATGATGGGATAACTCCTGTGGGGGGACATTTGTTTGCAATGATATTGTTTTTGTCCTTGGGGGGGGGGGGGGGGGGGGGGGTTAAGTTCCAAATGTTATGAAAATTATCCTAGAGCATAGTCTGTTTGAGTGTCATATTATTATTTTTTGTATGTGGAAATCACATAATTGCACTTAGATATGCATTTTTTTCATGCATCTGTGCATTTTGTACTTGTGGCCAAGGATACAAGAAGTGGAAGAAGTGATAAACTGCAGCCAAGTTTGTGAACAAATGGAAGAACAAACAGCAAGTGGAAAAAACTCAAAGAGAGATATGGTTTTAGCATTAATCCGCTGTCAGATCCGTACCTGACAGAGATTACAGATAGAGAGAGTCTGGTCCAGAGCACGCTAGTCGTTGCTCTTTTTCCATGGATTTATTCTTAGGGAGCATGATTTCACTTACTTTTTTGATTTAGTCAGTCACCACATTTGCTATTTTTATAACCCAACTCTCATCAACCAGCAAGTGACAGTGAATTCCACTAGAAGATGCTAGTTCAGATTGAAACCCGTAGCATGCATAACTGAAAGAGAGATCCAAATCTACAATCTGAAACTTCAAAAGCAGTAGCAGAGCCAGGAATTCTAACGAGAATGAAAACCGTAGCATGCATAACTGAAAGAGAGATCCAAAGCTACAATCTTGCAAAAACAGCATGCAAGCGGGGAGTTGTAACTCACCACCAGTAATTTTTTCACTTACCAGTCACCTGTTTGCATGATGCTATAGACCTTGCAGAGTTAGAGAACATACAATGCTCTCTCAGAAAACAAGTTAACAGGATACAGAATTTCCTATCAGAGTCAACCTGAAGATCTTCCAATTTCTACACAGCGAAGGAGTATGCACCTCAGGACTATGTTATCTACTCCTGTCACATGCATGCAAGCTCAATCCAGTATGGCGAGTGATAAAAGAAAAACAATATCTGATTCTTTCTAGTCAAAATGATAATAAATTGTATTCACAACCACCCCGGTGCAATGTTATAGAGCTTCACCCAATATCAAACACTTCTGCGGCAGTCCAAAGCCATGCACTGATAAACTAAGAATCGCACTTCACACTTTCTTAAATTTATCAACTATGATATCTCATCCCCCTACATAAATGAAGAGAGCCCTCAAATATATTACAATGTCACCAAATTTCCATATTATCTTATTTAACAAAAGATAGTGTCAAGAAAAGTGGATGGCCAATCAAACTACTACTACTAATTAGTTTGACATGATATACTCAAGCTTATAATAAACCAAATGCAGCAATTCTTATTTTCTTCCCACACTAAAGGTATGTTATTTTTATGAATCCCTACCTAAATGAGTGGTCTTAAGATGCTGCTGAATTGTCTATACACTATCAACAAGCACACAATAATGCAAAGATACAAAAGTCATAAGCTCGTTAGATAGAAGCAAATTGACTACACAATCACAGGAGAATAAAATGTACATTGAAGCCGATCAATTTTGAGTGAGCATCATATAAAACTTCACATACTATATCATGTTACATCAATACCCGAGCTTCTGTACCAACACGAGAACTTTTAGTTTCTCAATTACCCACGCGCCTTGAGCTCAGCAAGACGTCTGGACAGATCATCCTCATTAACTTTCTCCTCATTCTTAGAAGATATAGCATGGGCAGCTGGTTGTGGAAGCCCCACAGACACCTCGAGTCCATAATCATCAGCCACCTGCTGCATCAGGCTGCGGACCTGGTCCTCTGGAGTTGACAGGGAAGTACTTCCAGCCATAGAACTCTCCATAAACTCAGCTTGAACCTCCATATTAACAAATTGACGCTCAAATGAATCCATCGTCTCCGACATCTTCTGTAAATTCCCTGTGTTGAGAGATGACTCCAGTGATTTCACGATCGATGACATTGACTTGCTAATAGTTGCCATCTTCGCCTGCGTACAGACATCATAATTTCAAGAAAGTAAATAAACCTCTTAATATATACACTTTAAAATATCTTAACATTTACATTCTAGCGAGTATCATATAATTCTACTATACGGAGTATATAGTCCGGGATCAATATTACACGTTTTAAAATTTTTTTTTTTTTAATTTACGACCTAGTAATTTCCTATAATAGGCGCACATATATACCAGAATTTCAGGACAGCAAATACACTAATCTCCAAATTTAATATCTAATTATTATCAGATTTTACAATATTTACATATAGACAGTCCTGGATCAAAATTACACATATATTCTACAAAATTAAACTTAATTTCATATATTACGTATATTCCGAGATCGAGAAAGTGAAATGCAAGTTTACGAGAGCTTATATTTCGGATCGGTGTTCTACCTGAGTATCGAGGCGAGCGACAACGGCGTCAAGGCGAGAGGAGAGACGAAGATAGTTCATCTGTTCGCTGCGCTTTCGGATGGCGTTTTCGGCGTAAATTCTAGCGCCGTCCATGTTTCCTTTCTCAATAGCCTTCTTGACCTTGAGCTTCTCCGCTTTTTCGTCCTTCTCACATTTTCGGGCTTGGCGTTGAAGGCTCTTCGATGTGAACTTCAGCTCCATAATCTGATTCATTAATTTCTCAGCGTTTCCCATTTTCTTGGATTTGGTGAAAGAGCCTTTCGATTTGGTGATTTATCGAGACGAATTGATAGTTTTAGCAAATTTTCCCCTTTGATCAATAAGTTAGGGTTTGTATTCTCCTCTTTTTCGATTTTGTATTATGCCACTCATCCTGTAGGGCCAGGAACAAATGTAGCCGTCCGATATCTAATCACGAATATGATGGACCCAAAAAATAATTTGACATTTTGTCGACGCTTATTCTTACTTTACTTTTTTTTTTTGTAGTAGGAGTATCATGTTTTTTCCCTTGCGTAGGATTTAAGAAATCAATTTCTACTACTTTTCTTTTCCTTTTATGGTCCATGAATATTACTAAAAGAAAAATAGGTAGACTCACTTTTTCTCCATTACATTGTATTTATTTTATTACTCCTTCGGTTTCAATATATGTGAATCTATTATACTGGATGCGCAGTTTTAGAAAAATAAAAACTTTTGAAATTTGTAGTCCTAAATAAGTCAAAAAGGGGTCCAGAGTATTTGTGTGGTTGTAAAAGCTTCTAATTAAGGGTAGAATTGTAAGTTTAAGTGAAATTGTTACCAATTTTAGAAATGTGTCATTATTTTTTAAACGGACCAAAAAGAAAATATGTTCACATAAAACTAGAACAAAGATAATATTTATTACTACACAGGAGTGGAAATAACCTATCCAAATTTTTTTCTTATTCCTCTTTAATTTTTTAAAATATTATACTTGAACAACAACAACAACAACAACCCAGTATATTCCCAAAGGTAGGGTCTGGGGAGGGTAATATGTAGACAGGCCTTACCTCTACCCGAGGGGGCAGAGAGGCTGTTTCCAATCGACCCTCGGCGCATGAAAAAAAGGCAAACAAAAACAAAAAACAAAAATCGCATTAGTTACTCCAGCATACATTTCATAAAAATTATCTAAACATAAGATGCATATGTACCATAAAATATTATACTTTATGTATTAATTAATTATTATTCCATTTTCAATTTTCTCTGACCAAAACTTGGCAATAACTTTTATGTAACCCGAAAAAAGTATATCTACGTGAAAAACAAATCGAGATGTCTAGATGTGGATATATTGTTTAATTGATCTTTCCGTCAAACTAGATATTTTATGTACAAAATTTATAAAATTAATTTAATAATATTTATTGACACTCCAAAAAATATATACAGTGTATTTAATTGAATGGTGAGTTATTTACCTGAACTAACATGAATACTTAGTTGCACTGTTATTTGAGCTTATGTTCTTGCTTTGTATTGTCACAAATACTTAACTGTAACAATAAACCATAAATATCATATTTGCAAAATTTTGTGCATGTTTCACATAACCCAAAAAAACAAAAGCAAAACTTATCCTACTAGAAACTTGTGTTATTGTGTACTTATGTTAGAGGTTGTAGTAACATCATAAGTCGTTATCCACTTCAAAAACAGTAATTTTGGAATTAAAAAGTAATCACATCTACGATATTTTGGGACGAACAAATAAAATAAACGGAAATACTATCTCTATCGTTTGCTAAATTATTTATAAATATATTTCGTTCATCTATCCGTCCAAAAAAAATACACGTTATTTCTAAAATTACCCCGCGACTACTGTAGTACTAGTGGGCCTACCATTTAATGACGTATCATGAATATAGTAACAAAAATAGGCGTGAATCAGGAAAGTCTAGGTAATTAACTGTTGTATTCGAGTGTATTCGACTTTATTCACAGCATGAAACATGGGGTTACAGTTGGACAGATTATTGTATTCGATTGTATTCACGACGTGAAACAGGGATTACACTGCTTTTAAATGAATAACGAATCAATTAATATAATAGACTCCTAATATAACCCAACAAACTCAATTATAACATACAAATTTTGTATTTCAAGTTATATAAAAGATTCTCAATTGAAAAATACCCTAAAAACATAGCAATCTTCAGAGAAAAATTATATAATACATACGAATACATAAATTATATTAACTAAAAAAATATATGAATAAATCCATGGCATATAGCGAGATAGGGAATACAATAAAATACAAAGAATACAGTGGGATACATTAAAGTACAATGAAAAAAAGTCAGTCAATACAATAAAACGGGATAAATTGAAATACAATGAAAAATAGTTAGTCAATACAATGAAATACATGAAATACAGTGAGATACATTGAATTATAATGGGAAAAAAAGACAATGAAACGATGAAATGCATGAAAATACAACGTATAAACCAAGATTCCGCAACTTTTTTCATCGCAGAAACCATAAACCTAACAGATCTTCATCCCTCACATTGTCTTCCCCTGGCTCAAAATTCATTGTCTCCAAGTTTTTAACTTTTACTCTGATTCTTCATCTATTTACTAAATAATAATGAAGAATATGGCTCGAAATCTACTGTGTCCTCTTCTTTGGTGAAGAAGCAGAGAAATGAGAGTGTCAGTAAAGAAAGGAGATGAAGATTTGGTTAGGTCTTTGTTGAATTGTGATTTCTTTGATGGAAATTGGGTTACAAATGAGTCTTATCCTTTGTACAAACTCGATTCTTGTTCTCTTATTGATGAGCGGTTCAATTGTATTCTCAATGTTCGGCCTGATAGTTTGGAGATCCGAAGGCTGATCTGAAAGTGCAGAAGGGAGGAGAGAGCGTGGGGTTTTTGACTAATGGTAGGCAGAGGCGAACCTATAACTCACCGTGAGGGGTCACGTGAATCCGTTAACTCGGAAAAATTCTATATATGCATAGCTGTATATACATTGGTGACCCTTTAAATATTTTTCTTGGCCCCCTCATTAACAAAACTACGTCTGCAGCAACGGTTCACTTCTGAAAATAAAGGTTACTCCTTGTCACACAACACAGGTTCGAAGCCCACATACTATAATTTTTTTGATGGTGCCCCCGTTATTCTCAAATCCTGGGTCCACCTCTGATGGTAGGTGATGTGGTTGAGAGAAATTTTGACATTGCATGTATCAAAGTAAAGAGAAAGAAAATAGTGTAATTGAATAGCGTATTTAGTGGCTTAGGATTAAGAGATAACCAAAATTAGATATTTTATAAATATTGAATGGTATCTATAGAATATAATTTTTGTAAATGGTATTTTAAAATAAATAAGGTTATAGGAGGTAAAAATGTAAGCATAAACTTTAATTCTACCAGGATTTTGAACATGATAATCTTACATATAATCGTCATAGAAAGTATACCTAAATCGTGAGCCATCATCTTTAAGCGGAAGCGTTAATCGGCAATTGATTTCTCGCCCCTTGCCCTAGCTTTCATTACCGCCGTCTTTAGGGATGGAAGAGAGGAAAAGCAGTAACCCTAATGGGTGGGGAGAGGACCAATTTATAGAGATTTTCATTTAATCTGGTACGTCCATCAAGTAACCAAACGGACGGATGAGATTTATTCATTAATTAAATATTAATTATGGGCCTTAACTTATTGGGCCACATTATTTATAAGAAATAACTTACATTCTCCCACTTGGCCCAATAATCACATAATATTAATATTTAATATAGGAACATTAGTTGCGCATAAACAAATCTCTTCTATAATGTCCATCATAAATACCATAATACGATAAACGAGTAAATGTGAGTTATGACGGTTATACATAATTTGTCTACATACTCCCTTCCATATACTACAACATTAGTAATTTATCGTATCAGGTTCATAAGCTATAAAATTTTTATGGTCCACAATAATGTCTCCTTGAGACTTATCTCGTAATATCTCAAAACAATAATGTGCACACCATTATGAGAAACAGAAAATCACTAATGTATATCAGAAACATATAAATGAGATCAGAGTGTCAAAACATCATAAATACATCAGTCATACATACAACCAAGACCCATTCTATGTACATGTTCTTTAAATATCTTTGGTTGTAAGCCTTTCGTTAACGGATCTGCAATCATGAGATCTGTTCTAATATGCTCAAGTGACACTCTTTGTTTCTGAACTTCCTCCTTGACGGTAAAGTACTTTAATTCCATATGCTTGGCACCTTTGGAGTACTTATCATTCTTGGAGAAGAATACCGCTGTAGAATTATCACAATAAATTTTCAGCGGCTTGGTAATGGTGTCGACAACCCCAAGTCCTGAAATAAAGTTTCGCAGCCATAATGCATGAATTGTGGCCTCAAAACATGCCACAAATTCTGCTTCCATCGTGGATGTAGCAATGACGGACTGTTTGGCACTCTTCCACGATATTGCTCCTTCAGCTAATTGGAACAAATAACCAAATGTGGATTTTCTAGTGTCAATACATCCAGCGAAATTTGAATCCGAGTATCCAACAACTTCCAAATGCTTGGATCTCCTATACATGAGCATGTAATCCTTCGTTCCTTTCAGGTACCTCAAAACTTTCTTTGCAGCTTTCCAGTGATCAATTCCTGGGTTACTCTGATATTTTCCTAACATTCCGACCGCAAAGCTAATATCCGGTCTTGTGCAAGTCTTAGCATACATCAGGCTGCCAACAATAGAAGAGTAAGGAATTGATTCCATTTCTTTTCGCTCTACATCATTTTTAGGACATTGCATGAGACTAAATTTATCCACTTTTTGAATTGAAACAATCCCTGCTGAACAATTGTTCATGTTAAATCTCTCAAGAATTCTTTCGATATAGCCTTTCTGAGACAATCCCAATAATCTTTGTGATTTATCACGGAATATTTCTATTCCTATCACATAGGATGCCTCACCCATATCTTTCATTTCAAAATTCTTAGAGAGAAAATCTTTAGTCTCACGCAATATACCTAAGTCATTAGCAGCAAGTAGAATATCATCAACATATATGACTAAAAATATAAACTTGCTCCCACTGATCTTTTGGTAATACATCGATCAACGGTATTTTCCACAAATCCAAAAGATGTTATGGTATCATTGAACTTTATATACCATTGTCGTGAGGCTTGTTTAAGTCCATATATTGACTTCTTCGGTTTACACACCATTTGACCTTTCCCTTTAGTTTCGAAACCCTCTGGTTGGTCCATATACACTTCCTCCTCGAGATCTCCATTAAGAAAGGCAGTTTTCACATCCATTTGGTGTAACTCCAAATCATAATGAGCCACCAAAGCCATAATAATTCTTAACGAGTCTTTCTTTGAGACCGGTAAAAAGGTCTCTTTATAATCAATGCCTCCTTTCTGAGTATAACCCTTGGCAACAAGTCTGGCTTTATATCCCTCAATATTGCCATTTGAATCGCGTTTGGTCTTAAAGACCCATCTACACCCGATTCTTTTAGAACTTTCAGGCAATTCAACGAGATCCCGGACTTTATTGTATTCCATGGATTTTAACTCTTCCTTCATGGCATCAATCCATTTGTCAGACTCATTACTTTCTATGGCTTGTAAAAATGAAACCGGATCCTTATTAAGACCAATATCAAAATCTGACTCTTGCAAATAAACCACGTAATCATCCGAAATAGCCGATTTTCTAAATCTTTGAGATTTTCTTAATGGCATTTCTTGTGGTTCATTTGTGTCAGATATTTGTGAGTTAGTTTCTTCATGAAGTGTTTCATCCAAATGTTGCTCGGCGTTGTCAAAGTGTTCTTCAACAACTGGAATAATATTTGGTATTTGTGTGGAAGTAGGCATATTCCTGGGTAATAGAATATTGACCCTTACCTCTTTAATTTCCACACTTTGCTTTTCAACACTCCCACTAACTTCACCATTCTCAATGAATCTTGCATTACCGGTTTCAACAATTCTTGAACTATGGTTTGGACAGTAAAACACATACCCTTTAGATTTCTCTGGGTAACCAATAAAGTAACCACTTACTGTTCGAGAATCTAATTTCTTTTCTTGTGGATTATAGACTCTAGCTTCCACTGGGCAACCCCAAACATGCAGGTGCCTTAAACTAGGTTTCCTTCCTGTCCACAGTTCAAAAGGGGTCTTTGGAACTGCCTTACTAGGAACCCTGTTTAATAAATATACAGCGGTTTTAAGAGCATACATCCACAATGATTTGGGTAACGAGGAATTACTTATCATGCTCCTAACCATGTCCATAAGTGTTCGATTACGCCTTTCTGCAACACCATTTTGTTGAGGTGTTCCTAGCATAGTATATTGTGCACATATGCCACGTTCCTCGAGGAACTTCGCAAATGGACCTGGACATTGTCCTGACTCATTATATTTTCCATAATATTCACCACCTCTATCCGACCTAATAATTTTCACCTTTTTATCTAATTGCCTTTCAACCTCATTAACAAACACCTTGAGAGCATCTGCTGCTTGAGATTTTTCTTTCAGCAAATAGATGTATCCATAACGTGAAAAATCATCGATAAAGGTAATAAAATATTTTTCTCTACCAAAAGATGGAACATCAAAAGGTCCACAAATATCGGTGTGTATGATTTCAAGAAGTTGGGTGCTTCTTGTGGCACCTTTCTTACTATGCTTGGTTTGCTTTCCCTTAATGCAATCCAAACATATAGTAAGATCAGTAAAATTTAGATTCGGAAGAATCTCATTCTTTACTAATCTCTCTAACCTTTCTTTGGAGATATGACCCAAACGTCTGTGCCACAAGTAAGCAGAACTTTCATATTGGGAACTACGTTTAATTCCAACATTATGTTGAACATTAAGAAGGGATTCAGAAAAACCAATATCGAGTTTCAATTTATATAAACCATCACTAAGAAAACCGGAAGCATAAAAATAGCATTTTTATATAAATTGAAACATCCATTTCCAAACTTAAAATCAAATCCAGAAACATCAAGTCTTGAAAGAGAAATCAAATTCCTAGAAACTGAAGGTACATAAAGAGTCTCTAATAGATCAAGGTGACGTCCAGTCTCCATGATCAAACGATAAGTCCCTATGCCTTCAATTGGAGCCTTCACACGATTTCCCATGAACAAGAAATCCTTATTTGGATTTGTGGTTTGGATCGTAAGGAATCCCTGCAACGTAGTAGATACATGAGCAGTTGCACCAGAATCAAGCCACCAAGTATTATTAGGAACTTCTACTAAATTTGATTCGAAACATACAAAAGCACTAATTGTACCTTTCTTTTCGAACCAAGCTTTACGTTTCGGGCAATCTTTCTGATAGTGTCCTTCCTTGTGACAGAAACGACACGTATCTGCCTTACGTTCCTTGTTAGCATCCTGTTGAGCTTTAGCAGGTGCTTTTTTCTTCTTGAACTTGTTGGCCTTTGCTTTAAGTCCTTTACCAGCTCCTTGACCCATGAGGTTAATTGAATGACTCCCTTGTTTCTTAAGTCGTGACTCCTCCTGAGTAAGCATACTGGACAATTCACTAACATTCCACTTATCCTTAATAGTGTTATAGTTAATTTGAAAAGGTTCATACTCAGGAGGTGAGTTCAGAATAAACTGAACCAAGAAGGATTCATCCACTTTCATCCCCAAGGTCCGAAGTCTTGCTGCAATGTTAGTCATCTCGATGATATGATTTTGCATACTATGCGACCCATTAAACTTAATGGTCGTGAGTTCAGCCATTAGTGTA